>JANSMC010000105.1:0-92638 GCA_029299015.1 Ophiostoma montium
AGAACACGGGATCCCGTCCGCTCTCCCCTAGTTAAACCAGTAATCGGTGGATTAGTAGTTGGGTCGGTGACGACCAGCGAATACCCGCTGCTGTACGTTGATTTTTTTTTTTGTATTTTTTTGTTCTCATCTTCTTTTTTTCTTTATATTTTTTGTCTGTTGTATGTCCTCCTTCTTAGCACTCGAGATGAGAGGGAGCACGAACCATAAAAGCAGGTGTTGAGATCGTGTTACAACCGTCTTACAGAAAACAAATCTTGTGATAGAATGCTATAGAATAAATCACAAAATTATATAAAAACAAAACAAATCAATACACAACGGAACCGAAACAAAACAATGCACAAGCACCGTACCGTATGAGGGAACAGCAGAGTCTGGGGTCAAATAATCACTGCTGCACGTAATCAGACAAAGGCGACGGGTGCAACTGGCCGTCCTCGTGTATCACGTCGTCGCCGTCGCCACCGTCGTCACCTGCAACCGTGCCTTCTGCTGTGACCGGGAATACAAGTAATGATATGCAAAGCAAGTGGAAAGTGAAGCAGGTAAAATGGAGAAGACGGAGAGAAGAGCGACAAGGGAACATTCACCATGTTGTCGACAGCGTGAAGCCTTGGCTCTTGAGGACATGAAAAAAACCACCAAGCATGCCAGGAACGAGTATGTTGTCTCTAGATCTGACAAGTCAGGTCGAATCGTGCCATGTCTAGCCACACTGCTGGACGCCGTTGCTCTTCCCAGCCTCCAAGTCTAATGCCACAAGTCTATGCAATGTCAGATGGAGCTTACTGCTTTTAGATGCGCTGCGCCCGTCCAGAGGCAGCCAAGCTACTGCACGAGGTGACAAGGACGAGGCAGAAAGCAATAATCAATAAAAGGCTGGATGAATACAATAAAAAGAATAAGTAAATGAGTATAATGACTTGGCGCCGTGACATGTACCCAGCAAATAACGACGGAACAAACAAAGCGAAAACATGCCGTCAAACATTAAAAAGCAATATAGAAAAAAAAAAAGCGCCTCATCCTTGATAGCCGGTCACGACCGCTCCCACCGGCCAACGCAAACGTACGCAGAGGCCTCTCGCGAGAACTCGCCTGTCCACTCAGCCCCATCCCCACCTATGCGTTGGACTTGTCGCTCTCAACGTCCGGCACATAGCTCGTCTCGCCCAGCAGGCCACCCGCGCCGTTGCCGGGCGTCGTCATGGCGGCCTGTGTGCTGGGGGTCGGCTGCGACGACACCGTCGGACCCGTGGCGGCTGGCAGCGACGGTGCCGCTGATGAGCCGGCGGCAGCAGCGGCGGCCGGCGCACTTGTTGCCGCAGAAGCGCCACGCGACGCCGCCGCATGCAGCCGCTGGTCCAGCGCGCGCAGGGCCAGCGCACGTCGCCGCTCGGCCTCGGCGCGCGTGCCGCCGCGCTGGCCGCCGCCCGCGTGGTGGTGGCCGCCGCCGTGGACGTTGTAGTTGCTCTGGCCGGCGGCGGCGGCGGCGCGCGCCGAGATGTCGGCGTCGGTAAAGGGCGTGCACAGGCGCACGGCCACCAGAACACCAAAAATGGCGTCGGCGAGGGCGGCGACGACGGGCTTGACGGGGGCCGGGAAGAACTCGGCAAAGGCAAACGACTCGCTGGCGTCGCCGCGCAGCGACGCCATCTGCGACGAGTCGAGGTCGGGAAACACAGACTTGTAGAAGCGCAGGTACGTCCAGCTCGTGATGAAGCCGTAGATGGCCAGCAGCGTCGCGGCGCTCGTCAGCAGCGGCGTGAGGGCGAGCGCGGCAACGACGCAAATGTAGAGCAGCGGGAAGCGGGGCACGCGCAGCGAGAAGATGCCGCGGAAGAGCGTGACGGTGTGGGCGGGCACGAGCTGGCTAAAGGCGACGAGAAAGGCAATCTGCAGCGGGATCGTGCCGGCGACCGACGTCAGCGTCCAGTTCTCGTCGCTCGTCAGCGAGAACAGGGCGACGAGCGTGCCAAAGGTGAGCACGTTGGGAATCAGCGCGGCGACGACGAGGAACTTGGCAAACTCGCGCGACGACCACGCCCGCTCCAGGTACCGGCCGCCCTGGTGCAGCGTGACGCACGCAATGGCCAGCGTAAACATATTGCTCTCGACCAGCGTCGTCGTCAAAAAGGTCCACGGGTAGATGATGGACAGCTGCGGGATCAGGTTGAGGTAGGGGATGACAATGCGCGACTGCGCCGTCCACTGGCGGTAGCGAATAGCGGCGCTCAGGATCGACTGCAGCACAAGCACGCCGAGCGTGATGCGCGTCACCGGCGGGAGGTTTAACCGCGGCGCCATGACGGAGGGCGTCTTAGGTCGCTCGGCCGTTCAAAAGGGAAAGGGGGGGGGGGGGGGGGGGGGGGGGGAAAGGAACGGCGAACGATGTTGGCGTCTGCAAAGCGATATAGATAGATGCCTGAACAACAAGTTGGTTTGCACGGCGCCGACGACGGTAGAGGGCGTGAAAATATAAAGACTAGTCGTGGGGTGTCGTGTAGCAGTCGTGGCGATCGTAGTTGTCAGGCGGAGGTGACGATGGCAGAGCAAAAGGGTCTACGGAGTAGCAACGGGCACCGAGTGTAAAAAGCGGGTCGAAAAGTGACAGATGCGGCAGATTCGGTGCCTGAGGCAGGACATGTGAAGCCAGCGAATGATGAAATATGACTAAGCAATGGTGGAGACGAGCTAGGCGACAACGGGTGTCCACGACATCACGCTACCACGGCAGAGGAGCTGGGGCTGGCACCTTGCACAGATGTGACGCGCTGTTTTTGGGTTGTTGCCTGTTGCTTTGGTGTTTTTCTTTGCCGTATTGTTCTGTTTTGAGCGAGTACTTGTCTCGTATGACAGACTGGGCACTGTACTCTTAGAAGGTCACATCTACTTCTCAGTAGAATCGACCACAGAAGCAAAATCTAGGATGATGACCATCTTGACAACACGCAAGTCAAGCCCGGTCATGTTTATAGTCTATGGAAAGGCGATGACGTGGCATTCAAGACCGTGCGCTTTTCGACGAGAAATCTATGTCTCTTCCTCGACGAGAGGCGCACAAAGTCGCGCGAAGCTGGGTAGCGAGCCCGATGATGCTGGCGGGTTGCTGGCTTTCAAGGCCCCGTTGGAGATCTCGAAAAGGACCCACATCGAAATTCCTGCATCGCCTGCAGCGTACGGAGTATGGCCTACGGAGTACGGAGTACGGAGTACGAGTGCTCGTGACAAGTGTGCTTAGAAGCGGCAATGCTGTTTGGTGTTTCTCTCGGCATTTTTCTCTGAAAGACGTATGTTCTTTTGTTTCTTCCCAACGTTTTGACGCTGCATCCTGAACGGCAGCAAAACACAAGAACAAACCAAAAGGAAAGAAAATCCTACCAAGAGCTGAAAACTCGACAAAAGAAAGGGCATTACGTGTCGGTGTGCTATCCCACAGGTCCGTAGATAGCGCACTGAAAACCAACCGGCTTTCACTCCGTCCCCTACGAATAGTCTGCCGAGGATAACGCAGCTGTGCAGAATGGTACGTAAACAAAAGTATCTCTACTGTCTACTCGTATGTCGCAGCAAAGCTACTTCGTATATGATCTGTCTGGACGATGGACGTGGCCCCTGAAACAAGGACGGCAATCGGGCTGTTTTCATGTCTCTGGCTGATATCTTAAAATACCTACCCGGCAGCAGGAACGAGAAGAATGCAGGGATAAATTGACCCTAATTTATCGATCACACATTAATTACGACTACGACTAGGGAGTAGGGAATGTATCCCGGGCATTCCAGACCACGCACAAACAAGATTGAACGATATGAAACGTAGGCCATCTCAGTGTTTAGTGTCGTTTGGTAGACGACGAGATTTGACCTGGGTTGATGTCTGAATGACAAAGACTGCGGGATAATGTTGATAGACTGAGTACACGATGGATGAGTTTCGCACTCAGCCGTCAAGTTGTCAGGACTTGGCCAAATTCCGTACTCGTAGGCACAGCTAGACCCACCTACGCCATCCAGAGTGACAAGAAAGGTCAGACTCAAAAGGAGAAACGACGTCGCACTCCCTTGCACTTCTTGAACGCTGCGTGGCATGAAGCGAGCGAAAATAAGCAGGGTGCAGGGAAAGTAGAGATGATCCTGGCTGACCCGCAGGACTCGAGACGGGCGTGTTCCCCTGTCCCTGCTTTGGTAGCCGGTTGGGGCTGGCAGTTTGTTCGAGCGTGGTGCGGAGGTGCTTGCATATGCAAGTACTCAGTATTGCCACTGAGGAGGGTTCTTTCCCGTTGACGCTCCCCCCATCTTCAGCTGCTACGAGTACGAGTAGTACAAGTACAAAAACTCAGTACGCTGGCTTCCTCGGCTAACCCCATCGCCCGGGGACAACTACGAGTACGCTTACGGAGTACCGTACAGAGGTTAAAAAAGTAAAACGCGCGGGTACGTCGTACTTCTACGAGTATCTCGTTCCTCTACTCGTAGCGTGCCATAGCGCTGTTCATCTTGGATTGAAATTACAGGCATCTCTTCAGGCCGTGTACTCTTTTGCCCTAAAGCACACCCAAAGAGTACTTCCATCTCGAATTGCCCCCCCGGCCCAATCAGAGTGTATGTAGGGTGGGTAGCACTTGTCTTCCGCAATAGCGTGCACACGCTAACCCAAACAGGACAGTGCGAGGTACTCCACGGTACCGCTAAACACGGCACAGCAGCGTGCACAGCCCTTGTACCGCTACTTGCATATCGAAGACATCTCGAACCCAACCACACGAAAAAAAAAAAAAAAGTGACACGCCTACTCCGTACCCACAAATTCAAGCTTACCATGGTAGCAAAAGACAGCCAATGGTTTTCGCGCCTCACCGTTCCCGCCAGATCTGCAAGGTGGGAAATGTACCGCCACTGAGCGAGAGCTGCCGGCCCCAGGGCTTGGAGCTTCCGCTGGCTGGGCAAAAAGGGCTTTTTTTTGCTTTTGCCTACCGTGTCGCCCTCTATCAACATCGTACTCGTATGCGCTGGTTCTCTCTCTGCGATATCGTAGAATACGACATTAAGAGTCACTCGTACTCGTACTTGTGAATTATTGATTCATCTGCTCTGTGCCGTCACCTGTTGATCTGGCCCGGCTTTTCCCACCCCCTCCCCAGCTGGCCCAGTTCACCCCCCCCCTACCCACCGCTCCTTCCTCTGCCGTGTGTTTATCGCCATTGTTCTTGCGTTCTTTCCTCTTCCATCTACGATACGAGTGCCTTGTCGTGCTCAGAATGCCGTGTACCGTACTCGTAGCTGTTGTCATTAGTCGTAGAACCACTGTAGATCTGTTTTGCCACTATCTGCCTAGCCTAGCCAGGTCCGCCCGCCCAGAAACAGCCTCCCCAAAACAACACACGACCGTTGTTCCCTCTCCCAAACCTTCCCTGCGTGATCCATCCGCCGCCCTCCACCCTCCACCCTGCCCTCCACCCACCAATGGCCGCCAACTGTCTGGCACTTGGCTGCCGTCAATCGTGAATGCTCCGTGCTCCGTACTAGCACTAGCTATTCACTTTGTTGTACTTTTCGGCCTGGATGAATCAACTATTAAGTCGATTTATCGAGTTATTTACCACTACTTTTTATTTTCCTATTTTTCTTCCTTCGCGCTTGCTCGGCCTCTCTGTAACTAGCCCCGTCGCCCCTTCCCTCTGCACAACCCGCATTTGCAGTCTGCCGACATTCTTTGTTTTCATCCCAGTTTCATCCAGCAGCAGACATTGCAAGCGTTGAAGCACACAAGCATTCGCAAGACAATCTCGTACTCAGTTCACGAAGCACCAGCTTCTGCGAGTACTCCATACCCACCGATACCCATCAAGAAACTACTAGCAGAGACCAAAAGCTCCTTCCTCATTCGCGCTCTTTCTCCGTACCGTCTCGCGCCTGCCTCGTTCTCCATTCTCCATACCCAATCTTCACATCGCGCCTTCCTGTCACTCTCATCTTTTGTCATCATCTGCCACCATCCTGCCACTGTCTGCCGTCGCCTCCTGCCCTCCCAGACCGTTTCACACTGTCTCTCCTCTCTCTGCGTTCCCCTTCAAGACGGCCTTGCCTTCCTCCTCCACCTTGCACCTGCCCGGCTTGTCTTCCTTTCTTCCTTTTCTCCTCTTCCCCTTCCCCTACCCTTACCCCCCTTGCGGCGCCACCCCCCTTTCAAGATCCGAATTCTTCATTCGTCCCATTTGGTCCACCCGCTTTCCCTGTCCCCCCAATTCTCTTTCCGCACGCACGCACACACCCACGCTCACTCACACGTACCACACGCAACTCACCACCGCGCAGCACGCAGCACCCGTTTTCTCACTCCTCTTCCCTCCTCTGCTCTCCCCAATCCTGAAATCCCGACGTCGCCACAAAACAACGTACACAACAGCCATTATACACGTGCATACTCAGTACATCAAAAATAAGGCCCAGACATACAGTTTCTTTCCAAGTCGCCACTCTTTTGTCGCCGACGGCTGCAACGACGAATCCCGCGCGTCTCGCCCTGCCGCCGTCGTTCTCGTCGTCCGTCTTTGCCGTCTGACTCGCGTTGCATCAATCAATATCAATCGACGACGGCGCCCGCACCCGCATCCGCATCCACCCCGGCACTGCTCTTTTTTCCTTTGTACACCAGCCGCCGCGCCCAACGCGCCCTGCGCTCACCTCTCACCTCTCACCTCTCTCGTCACCGATCCGCGTCATCCTGTCACAACTCGGCCTTGCCGACACCGCCACCATGAAAGAGGCTCTTGTCACCGACCGAATCAATTATCTCATCTGGCAGTATGTCCTTTTCCGTGGCTGTTTCCATTCCCCCGTTACCATGCCCGTCCCTGTCCCTGCCCTGCATCGCGTCCGGGCAGTTGTGCGTGCCTTGTCTCTTGGCCTCTCTCTACCTGGTCCCTCCAATTGCTACCCTGGTTTTACCCCGACTCACCGCGCGCGGGTGATCAACGCACACTCACCCCATGTATTACGTTCGCCCGGATTGTCAAATCCTGCAAATACTAACGCGCTGCTAGATATCTCCTAGAAGGCAGTATGTAGCTTCACTTTACTTGCACCTTCAACGCACCACTAACGTGTAGACTACCGCGAGACTGCCGCCAAGTTCCAGAAAGAATGGCACATTGAGGAGCCCCAGCGCAAGTTTGACTTTGCGCCCTATGTCAAGACAAACTCGCTCGTTGACGTTATCAACCTCGGCCTGCACTATTACGACATCAAGAGACAGTTCTACGCACAAAAAACCAACGTATGTGCGCCCCCGGCATGTAGTGCTCCTTTCGTTTCTCACACGCATCAGTCACCATTGCCAAGAGGCGTTTTTGGCCCGGAGTCTATCGAATCGTCCGTGTACAAGGTGGAGGAGCGCGACGATACCAGAGTACCAGCTGCCCTCACTGCACCTGCCACCGCCACAGATGCTGCCGCTGCCGCTCCCACGGCTGATGCGACCACGTCTGCTACAGCTGTGAGCACCACATCGGCCACGGCTGCCACATCTGCCCCGTCTGCCACAGCCACGGCGACATCCGCACCAGCACCCGCATCTGCCACCGCGCCACTACAGAGCATCGAAGAAGCAGAGAGCACGCGCAAGCGCCAGATCGACAGCAAACAGCAGCCACTACCACATGGGTCTCCGGTTAAGAAGCCGAGACTCAGCAATGGCTACGATGCTCCGACGGCCGCCAACAATGCGGCAGAGGCCGCGCCGCCGACGCCCATGGACATTGACAGCACTGAGGTCCAGCACGCCTACCCGTCACCAATGGAGCGCGACACAGCGTCGACGCCGGCGCCACGAACCGACGGCCCAGAGCAGAGCACACAGGTCGGCAAGGCCGAAAACCTCGAGGGCAAAACGACTTTTCTCCGGCTGGCGCCCAGCGGCGCCAGCAGCGGCCTAGCGGATTCGCAGCAGCCTGGCCACGAAAACCCCATTGTCCTGCATTGCGAGTGGAACCCCCAGAACCCTTCCGTTTTGGCGGCGGCTGGAACAGACACGCTAGCCCGCATTTGGACAATTGCGCGCGCAACTGGCTCTGAGCCTGTGACGGATCACGTGAAGGAGTCCGATAAGCCTTACAAAGACCTTATCGACGAGGCGGTGCCGGCGGGCTCGACGGTTACGGCCCTGGCGTGGAACCCCAACGGCTCCAACATTGCGCTCGCGACAGAGTCGCACAGCCGCGGCAGCGTCAGCATCTGGGCGCCCGACGCCACGCTGCTGCTGCGCTACAACATTGTCGAGCCGCCCGTGTTCAAGCTGCAGTGGAACCCGCGCGGGTCGTCAATCTTGGGCCTCAACCCCGAGAACAACGGTACTATGATCACCGTGTTCTCGGCGACGTCGTCCAGGACGGTGATCCACGTGCTGCCCAGCCACGACCTGACCGAGCACCCGCTTGAGGCGGTCTGGACGAGCGAAAGCGACTTTTTGCTGTGCGGCGGCAGCCTGCTGGCGTTTTTCCGCGTCACCGGCAACGAGATTGTGCTTGCCAACAGCTTCAACACGGACAAGGACGAGAACTTGGTGAATGCTCAGTACGACCCGATCACGAAGCTCACGGCCACTGTCAGCGACAGCGGCGACATTTCGGTATGTTGTTGTATATCATTAGCGTTTTGATTTTTACTAACTCGGCAGCTCTGGAATGAAGCCGGTGAACGGCGGGCAGTCCCGTCGCAAGGCAGTGCGGTGACATCGCTCGTGTGGCAGCCATTGCAGTCGACGCCGCCGGCCGACGAACGGTTGTTGGCGACGGGCGACGAAAAGGGCGTGGTCTCGCTCTGGAACGCACGGATACCAGAGAACAAGCCCAAATACACAATGAAGCTTGGCTTGCCGGTGGTGGCCATCTCATTTACACCCGACGGCGAACATGTTGCAGCCGCGTCGCCGGACCACATTCTTATCTGGAAGGTGGGCGAGCAGTTGACGCCGCGGGCCAGCTGGCACTCGCCACCACACCCCGGCTGGTTGAGTCCCAAGACGAACACGGACTCGGAGGAGGAGGACACGCACAGCCTATGCTGGGACTCGAGCGGCCACAAGCTGGCGTATGCGGTTAACAGCCGGCTGGCCGTGATCAACTTTCGGTGACCCGACGTCGGCCTTTGTGCAACACGAAGCTCTGATCGACGGATCACGAGGTGTAATACCATCCTGACGTCTACTGCGCCAGCGTGCATTTTCTATTCCCATCTACCACATCAACGCCTTTTTACTGATTTCTTATTATCCACATGCGGGACCATGAAGACATGAACGACTGAGGAGCGGGCGGCCTTTTATTTGTTATGTTTTGTTTGTTTCGTTTCCATCTTCTTCTTGTCGTTACCCCATTCCTTCGTTTCTCTATCGACTTGTAGTATCTTCTTTCCAATACTCCTTCTTGTTTTCGGGCTCATCTTTCTTTGCTGTCGGTCCAGTCGGGATGATTTTGAATGCGATTTTCTTTTGTTTCTGCTTGACATTGGTTGGGAGATGTTTTTACTTCTACTTATGCGTCTGGTGGTGTATGGGTGCATTGATTCCATGGTCGTCAGTCAAGTCATACTTTCACATGTCCGTTTCCTTTGTTGGTCGGCTGCTGCCGGTGGGATACAAGGCCACGTCCACGCAGTTGGATAGTGGCTTGCTTGGTGTTTTGTGCCGACAAGAGTTGGTGGCTGTCTAGACAAAGGCTTGTCTCCGTTTACGTTTTGCAATATACTAATTACATTATTCTTGTTGTTGCCATGGCCGTAGTTTGAATTTGATGAAGCCATGTGCCTTTGATTCATGATGCTGATCGTTAAGACCTGTTACTTTTGTACAAATACATGCAGATGGGTGCTCTATTCTCAAGTCTATGATGGCGGAGCTGTCTCGGTGGTAGACGAGGCCTCTGCCGGTGCTGTTGATGCTGCTGCTTTTGATGCCGCTGCTGCCGCCGGTGCCACCGCCCGCCGCGGCCGCTTCAGGTCCTCGAGCGTCACACCGTTGAGCCGCGTGATGCCCACGACGGGCGCGTCGCCGCGCTTCACAAACTTGTACTGGCCCGGCAGCTTGTTGCCCGCGAGCCGGAACGCATCGCGCGCCACCTGCTCGTGCAGGGCGCCGCGCAGCTCAAAGAGCACCTTGTTGACCGACACGCGCGCCGCCCAGTGGTCGAAGGATCCCTTGCCTTTTCCCATGCGGATCTATTATTAGTGGGATTCTATACAGGATAGAGGATGGGGATACGCACTTCATTGCCCGCAACGAAAACGCCAATGTTGCAGTTGACGCGCTTGTACAGGCGGTAGCGCTCGCCGCGCAGGCGCATCTTGATGGTGTCCTCGGCGACTTTAAGCTGCTTGGCGCTGATGCGGCGGTGGTGGTCGTACATTTGCAGGCCGTAGTCGCCCCAGACGACGGTGGTGCCCTTGGTCGAGCCGCCGGTGGCGACGCGCGGGCGGCCCTTCATGACGCTGCGGCGGCGGTCGAGCTGGGGCTCGAGCCAGGTGCCGCCGCGGGCAGCCGGGGTGGCGGAGAAGGCGCGGATCTGGTGGGTGAGGGGTGTCGTGAGCGGCAGCAACAGTGCTGGCCGTAATGGCGAGCCGGTTGCCAATGTGTGGGAGGACGGTAAAGTGCCGGCCGGCTTCACGGCCGGCCCAATGGCGAGCCGGGCCATGGCTTGGCGCAGCAGGGCCGAGCCCGAAGTGGTGTTCATGGCGGTCGGTTGGCGGATTGACCGGGAAAAATTGCGTTGGTGCCGGTCGTATGGGGGGACTACCTCGACTATCGTGGCCGTGCCCGTCCGATGCTCCGGCGCTGTGAAAAAAATCCACAGGCCAAGCTAGAGCAGCTGCCCGTACTAGTACTGTGTGCCTGGATTGTCGGGCACCAACACCTATCATAGCTGCCCTGCCCCACCCCAGCACACACGCTCAGGGTCACGTTGTTCGCGTCAGCTTCGCGTGTAGCCAAAACCACTTTAAATCATAGGCCCAGGCCAGGCAGGGAAGGAGCGATTGGGGAGAGCTTTGCTTTCTGGACCACAGTCGAACACGGTCCCTTCCTCCACCACCAATTTTTATTGACAGGAGCTGCTGCCTCCTAATCATAGAGAGTGCTTTTTCCCCAGTCATCTCATTCTCTCGATCTTTAATCCACGTCACCACCACCATTCACGCGACGACAGCTGCCCCGACGCGAGCCTCCACGATGCCGCCTGACATCCGGTCGTTTTTCAACCCAAAAGGCGGTGCTGCACCAGCCAAGCCGGCACCGAAAAAGGAGGACGATGCAGCAGCAAAGAAGCGTGGCAGTACGTTTGACCGTGTTTTGTTTTGGTCATCACGTTGGATGCAGCTGGACTGACAACGGACAGGAAGCCGCAAGGTCGTAGACGAGAGCGACGATGAAGTGGTTGAGTGAGTTACGGCACGAACAAGAAAACACTGCCGGGCAAGTTCTGACACCAGCAGAGTAACAAAGGCCAAGCCGGCACCAAAGAAGAAGAAGGGGTACGTTTCCCAAGAGAGCACAATACACACAGCAAACAGCAGGCAGCAGACTGACGCAGCTAGTGAGCCCGAACCCATCAAGGGCGTCGAGACCACCGCCAGCGACTACTTTGCATCCTCAAAAGGCAGCCAGCCGAAGACGGCCCCGCGAGCAGCGCCGAAGCCCTCGACCAAGACCGAGGTTGAAATCCGCGGCAGTCCCCGGAAGAAGGACATGCCCGCAGCGGCCAAGCCTGCACCGGCAGCAGCAGCTGCTGCACCTGCAGCACTGGCAGCGAAGAAGCGCGGCACCGGAGCCTACAAGGCACTGGACATGGACCTCGACGACGAGGACGCCTACATGGACGACGACGAGGACGGCGACGACATTTTTGCCGCGGATGCCAAGCGCGGCAAGCGGAAGAACGACGACTATGTCGACGACGACGAAGACAGCAACGAAGACGGCTTTGAGCCCAAGGCGAAGCGCGTGGCCTCGCGCAGCAGCAAGGCCGCTCCCATTGCGCTCGACTCGGACTCGGACGACGTGAAGCCGGCGGCCAAGAAGAAGACGGCCACCAACACCAAAGCGGCGGCGGCGGCGGCGGCGGCGGCGGCGGCCAGCAAGCCTGCGCCCACGGCCGGCCGAAAGCGCAAGTCGCCCGACGTGGACTCGGACTCGGACATGTCTGTTGCAGCCAAGCCGCGCAAGAAGACGGCTACTGCCGCGCCGGCCGCCAAGCCCAAGGCTGCACCGGCCAAGGCGACCCCGAAAAAGGCTGCCGCCGCCAAGCCAGCCGCGACCGCATCGGCGGGCGGCAACTCGTCTGTCCAGGCCATTCTGGACTCGATCCCGCTCATTGCCCCGCCGTCACCGCCAGCCAAGGACGGCGCGGCCGCCAAGTTTGACTGGCGAAAGAAGGCCGGCGGTGGCAGTGCAGCGCCGCCAATGGCCGGCACGGTGGAAGTCCCCGACGGCGCGCCCAACTGCCTCGCGGGTCAGACATTCGTATTTACGGGCAACCTCAAGACGATTGGCCGCGACGAGTGCAAGGCCATTGTCAACCGCTACGGCGGCAAGGTCATGGGCGCGCCCAGCAAGAACACGGGCTGGATCGTGCTCGGCGACGACGCGGGGCCCAGCAAGCTGCAGAAGATCCACCAGCTGGGCCTGCGCACGATTGACGAGCACGGCCTCTTTGAGATGATCCGGCGCCTGCCGGCCGGCGGCGGCGACAGCAAAGAGGCCGAGAAGGCGCGCGAGAAGCAAGAAAAGGAGCTGGAGAAGGTGCGCATTGCCGCCGAGGCTATGGAGCGCGAAGAAGAGTCGAAGCGGCTGCAGGAGGAGCGGGCACAGAAGGCAGCGGCCAAGGCGGCGGCCAAGACGGCCGGGGCTAGCGGTAGCGGTAGCGGCAGCTCGGTACGGTCACAGCCGGCGGTTGCACGGCCGCCACCTCCGCCGAGCTCGACGCAGCTCTGGACAACAAAGTACGCGCCGACGTCGCTGACGCAGATCTGCGGCAACAAGGCACAGGTCGAGCGCATTGCGTCGTGGCTCAAGAATTGGTCCAAGTACAAGAAATACGGCTTCGAGTCCAAGGGGGCCGACGGCATGGGCACGTCGCGCGCCATTATCATCTCGGGCCCGCCCGGCATCGGCAAGACGACGGCGGCGCACCTGGCGGCTAAGATTGCCGACCACGACGTCATCGAGTCCAACGCGAGCGACACACGCAGCAAGCGGCTGGTCGAGGATGGCATCGGCGACACGATGAACAACACGTCGCTGCTGGGCTTTTTCGCGGGCGACGGCAAGCAGGTCAATGCCGAGAAGAAGAACATTGTGCTGATCATGGACGAGGTGGACGGCATGTCGGCGGGCGACCGCGGCGGCATTGCGGCGCTGGCCAAGTTTTGCAAGAAGACCGAGGTGCCGCTGATTTTGATCTGCAACGAGCGCCGGCTGCCCAAGATGCGGCCGTTTGACCACGCGGCGTTTGACATCCGCTTCAACCGGCCGACGGTGGACCAGATCCGCGCGCGCATCATGACCATTTGCCACCGCGAGGGCCTCAAGCTGCCGCCGCAGGTGGTGGACGCGCTGATTGAGGGCACGGGCAAGGACATTCGGCAGATTATCAATATGCTGTCGACGGCCAAGCTGGACCAGGTGTCGATGACGTACGACCAGGGCAAGGCCATGACCAAGGCGTGGGAGAAGCACGTGGTGCTCAAGCCGTGGGATATCTGCGCCAAGATGCTCGGCGGCGGGCTGTTTGCGCCGGCCAGCCAGGCCACGCTCAACGACAAGATTGAGCTGTATTTCAACGACCACGAGTTCAGCTACCTGATGATTCAGGAAAACTACCTCAGCACGCGGCCCATGGCGCTGCGGCCCGACGCGGCACCGGCCGGCCTCAAGCTGGAGGCAGACACGGTCAAGTGCAAAAACGCGCGGCGCCTCGAGAACTTGAAATACCTGGAGCTCGCCGACCGCGCGGCCGAGAGCATCAGCGACGGCGACCTGGTCGACCGCATGATCCACGGCCCGCAGCAGCAGTGGAGCCTGATGCCGACGCACGCCGTCTTCAGCACCGTGCGCCCGGCCAGCTTTGTCGCCGGCCAGGTCACACACTCGGGCTTCACGTCGTGGCTCGGCAACAACAGCAAAGCCGGCAAGCTCGGCCGCCTGCTGCGCGAGGTCCACGCCCACATGCGCCTGCGCACCTCGGGCGACCACAACCAGGTCCGCCAAGAGTACCTGCCTGTTCTCTGGTTCGACCTGATCAAGCGCCTCGAGCGCGACGGCAAAGATGTCATTGACGACGTCATTGCCACCATGGACGAGTACTACCTTTCGCGCGAGGACATTGACGCCATCCGCGAGCTCGGCCTCGGCATGCAGGCCGAAGAGATGGTCAACATTGACTCCAAGACAAAAGCCGCCTTTACGCGCCAGTACAATGCCATGAGCCACCCGATTCCGTTTATGAAGGCATCGGTCGGCGGTGGCGGTAGTGCTGCTGCTGTTGCTGCGGCTGCCAAGAAGCCACGTGACGCGCCCGATCTCGAAGAGGCCATGGAGGACGACGACGAGGCCGACGCCGCGCCCGACCCCGATGCCGATGCGGCCGCCGACGACGACGACGAGGCCTTTGACCCCAAAAAGGACAAGATGATCAAGCTGGCCAAGCCCAAGGCGGCCAAGGGCGCGGCCAAGGGCGCAGCCAAGGCGGCGCCCAAGAAGCGGGCGGCGCCCAAGAAGAAGTAGTCTGGAGTGATTTGTTTTGTCTTGTCTTGTTTTCTATTTGGTTTCTATATCGTTTGCATGGGCTACAAAATGTGTATTATAGGAGATGTTTATCATTGATATTGGGATATTACTTGGGATCGGAACAGAACATATAAACACAATCCGAATATAGTTGTAATACTGGCACTAGGTACATAATCTGTAAAGAAAAATGCGTACGCCGCTTATGTTTGTTGTAGGAGGTCGATGCGGTAGCTTATACTTCGGACATAATCAATCCGAAATGAATACGAGTATCGTACTGCAGCCTTGTTCTTTATCCGAAAACTACTTTATGCACTCTCACTTGGATATAGTGAGTACTACAGTCACTCCGAACACTATAATGATCACTGCAGACTCCGAACATATAGTGAATACTGCAGTCGGCCGACTGGGTTCCATTGCTGAAAGGAAATGTAGACTAAAGAACGACTATAAAAGACAACGCAGAAAACAAGAAAAGAGTAAAACCCAACCGAGACCGCAGCCCTGCGTCCCGCGTATCCCTTATAGTACAAGTGTGTGAGTGAGGCCCGTTGAAACCCACGATAAACGCCCCTGACCGTGATAATCAACAAAGAGAAAAAAAACCCAAGACTGTCCAAGTCCATATGAGAATGCAGAGAAAAGACATAGGAAAGAAAAGAAGAGAGAAAAAGGAAAAAGGAAAGAAGAGAAACCGAGGAAAAGCAAAGTGGTATAAGAAAGGGGATAGTCATACACTGTAGGAAAGAAATAGATGATACAAGGAAAAGATAAGACGAGACACGACGACAACCCGACTAGACACGCACAGAGCCGGCCTTGCTACCCGGCCGTGAGTTCTCGTCGGGCGACGTGTTGTCCATGTCGGCGCTGTTGCTGGCCCGGTCGTCGTCGCTGCCGCTGCCACTGCCGCTGCCGCTGCCGCTGCCACCGACCGTCGCATTGCTCGTGTCGGTGCTGCCGCTGGCTGTGCTCTTGTGGCGCGAATAGTCGCGTTTTGACTCTCGCTCGCGTTCGCGCTCGCGGTCGCCGGCACGGTCGCGGTCGCGCGGGCTCGTCTTCTCACGCGAGCGGGTGCTGGCGTCGCCACGCGCCCGGTCCCGCCGGATGCTAAACTTCTTATCCAGCATCGTCACGAGGCGCTCCAGCTTCTCGTCAAGCAGGCCATCGAGTTGCTCGCTCATTGCCTTGCTGCGGGTCACTCGGTCGCCCAGGGCCGCCAGCGTCAGCCGCAGCTCCTGGTCCAGCTCGTCCAGCACGTCTTGCGGGATCGTGTCCGTCGATGTCAGCCGCTTCCGGTATGCCCGCAGCTGCCGCGACGTCTGCTCCGTCGCCATGCTGAGGCTGCCAAAGCCGTACGAGCTGCGAAGACTCGACGCGCTACCCTTTTTTCGCATGCTGCCGGAAGCACTCGGCGAAGCCTCGCTGGCGTTCTTGCCGCTGCCATTGGTATCTTTGTTGTTGTTGTTGTTGTTATTGTTGGATTTGCTGCCCGAGCTGGTAGGCGTTGTGCCAATGGCCGGCAGAGACGGCCGCTTCCGCACCTTGGGCTTCGGGCTGGCTGGCGGCGGTGGGCTGCCCGACGCACTGCCTGCCGAGGAGGCCCGTCGCGACGAGCTGCTCTCGGCAATGGTCGTGGTCGTGGCCGTGGTCGTGGACGGGGTGCTGAGCAGCAATGATATCGGCGGCCGCGGTGACGGCCCGGCACCGACCGTGAGGTTTTTCCGCGACTTACGCCGGTTCAGCACCCGTGCTGGCGATCGCCGGCCGCTTGTGTTGCTGCCCGTTGCGCTCGAGCCGTTGCCGGACGTGGACGGGCGCTGGAACTCGGCAAATTCTGCCTTGGACAACACGCGCCGCAACGGCGGCCGCGACGCCGGTCCTTGGCTACTTCCGTCCTTGACAGGCGAGGGTTCGCGGGTCGGCGACCCGCCGGCCGCTGGCCGGTCCCGCAGATCAAGAGACCAAAACATGATTGTTCCATCCGAGCCCACGCTGACGACCTTGCGGCAGCCGCCCGAAAAGGATGTTGAGCACGGGCGCTTGGAAGGACTATTGGCGGCCTCGTCGTCGTCATCACAGTTGCTATCGATAAGTGCCACGCCGTTGATGGCTTCGGTATGGCCCCATTCGCGGTCGAGAAACGCACCCGTCGTGGCGTCGTAGAGGCGAACCGACTTGTCCGTGTTTGACAGGCCGAGTATAAATGACGTCTCCGCTGAGGGTGACGACTGCAGAGCTGCTGCAGACGCGCCGGCGGTGGGCTGGGTGCCGTAGATGAGCGAGTCCAGCAGAGCCGACTCGGTGCCGCCCTCGTCGAGGCACTTGAACGAGTTCACCAACCGGTTGGTCGTCAGGTCGTACTGGCAAATGGTGCGGTCCAGGAGCGACACGAAAATGGTGCGGGCATCGGGTGCCAGCACCATGGACGTCGGCGACGCCTTGAGCGTCATAACACGCGACGGGATCGCCGCCAGCACGTCGGGCTCGTCCTCCTTGGACACCAAGTCGTAGACTTGCAGCGTGCGGTCAAACGAGCATGTGATGATCTTGTCGTCGGGCGAGATGAGCACCTGCACGGCGCGCGCGGCAAACTCGAGCGTCTGGAAGTGCTCCACGGTGCCATCCTGCAGCCGATGGAAGAGCTGCGCGGTGCGGTCACGGCCACACGTGGCAAGGAGCAGCCGCGCGCCCTGCTCGTGAATGGCAATGGACTGGCACGGCGACGAATGCGCTTTGGTCTCCAGAATGAACGAGCGCGTTGCATAGTCCATGATCCGCAATACGCCGCACCGGTCCGCTGTGACGATAATCTTGCCCCCAGCCGCGGCCTGCACGGCAGACAGCTGGTTAACAGGTTCGAGCTCGTCGCCGGTTGGTATTTGCTCGAGCGGCACCTGGAGCGAGGACTGGACCTCGCCGTCCGCGTTCCACAACAAAACGGTGCCCGAGCTCGACCACGTTAGGAACGCTGCGTTGGCGTCGTTGGGCAATGTGAGAGACTGGATGCCCATAATGGGCTCGCCGTGGCCGGGAATCGGGATCCGCGTCACATGCGGCGCTGGCTCCTCGCCCGGCACGTGGTCGACGCTGGAGAAGATGTCAATGGACTGCTTGGTGTCAATGGTCACGACATGGCCCGTGAGGAAGCCCATGGCCACAAGGCCAGGCCGCACAGACGGGTGTGCTGGGTGTGACGGATGTGACGACACAGACGGCCGTCGTGGTGGGCCGGACGAGCCGGTGGATAGAGAGGACGTCGAAGCCGTCGATGACTGCTGCTGCTGCTGCTGGGCGATGCGGCGGCCTTCGACCAGCAGATCGTCGACATCAATGGCCATGGAGTGGCCCGTCTTGCTGCCAAAGTAGATGCGGCCGCGGCGGACAGACACACACGACAGCGGAAAGCCGGCGTCGCGCACGCGCGTCAGCTTTGTCTGCTTGCTCAACGACTCGACCAAGCAGATGTCGCCCGTTTCCGAGCAGATGACGGCGCGGCCACCCGGCAACGCGGCCGCACAGCTAAAGGTGGCTTCCAGCAGCGATCCGAGCAAGATATTGCGTCCGGGCAGCGTCCGCTGATGTTCCTTGGGCTGGTGGTTCGAGGGCGGCGGCGTGGACATGCAGTTGTCGTTGCCGTGGCGCGGCTTGGTGGGCGATGTGCCGGAGCCGGCGCCGTCCTCGACTCGCCACACCTTGACGTGGCGCACGCCAAAGGTGATGAGGGTGCTGTTGCCGAGCCACGTCATACCGCGCACATACGACGTGCAGCGGTTCTGCTGGAACAGCTTGGTCGAGCCGGAGCGCGGGTCGATCTTCCAGATGTAGAGGAAGCCGTCGTTGGCTTCACCGAGCGAGGCCAAATACCGCGAGTCGGCAGACCAGGCCACGGCTGTCACGCCGAAGCTGTGTTCGCTGATGGAGACCAGCGGCCGGTCGGACGACGCGTCGTCGAGGTTGAAGATGAGCACGCGCGGCGCGTATCCCGTCTCACCGACGGCCAGGAAGCGGCCATGGCGGCTGAGGGCCAGGCACGTTGCCGACTTGATGCGTTCGCGCTGGGTCCATGTCTTGCCCGAGTTGGGCGAATCGGCCCAGTCTGACACGCTGTATGCCGAGTCGCGGCGGCCGGTGCCGGCAGCAAGCCGGTTGCGGCTGTCGTTGGCCTTGGGCGTGGATGTGGGTGTGGAGGGGCCCTGCGGCAGGGGAGAAATAGAGTAGACGGGCACGGCCGTGGGCCGTGCGCGGTAGAAGCGCTGTCTGTAAAAGTCGCCATAGACGTCGACGACAACGACGGCACCGCCGGCAATATATGCAAACGAGGAGTTAACCGTGTCGAAGCCGGTGGGCGAGCAGCATGTCGAGCCGACGACCCGTTTCAGGGACAGCCGGGAGGACGAGGAGGAGCCGGAGGAGGAGCCGGCGTTGGCCGCGTCGTTGAAGGCACGCGTGCGAAAGGGCGAGCGGGGCACGCGGTGGACAAAGGGCGAGTTGGACGGCGTCAGCTTTAGACGGTTGGATGGAGTAGAAGCCATTGTGTTGCCATTGAGTCCGAGGACCTGATCACGAGATGGATAGTGATACGTTTGAGAAATAGAAGCTGATAGGTTAGAGCGGTGATGGATAAACAATGACAAGACGATGGCAAGAAGAGTAATGGCAAGAGAGTGACGGCAAGACGAGAAACGCCAAGAGACGAGTTCAACGGGAGTGCTGAGACGCAGACTGGTGATCAAACGCTCAAGGGGGAGAAAACTCACAATAAAAGGGTCAATAACGAGTGACTTGAAGGAAAGCTGAAAAAAAAAGGCAATGAGCGAGCGACAGTTGTCAATGACGGACACCAACGAATAACGGATAATGGCAGCTGATGATATGTTGCTGTTGCTGATGATGTTGATGGATGGCGACGAGACGTTGAAGAACCAATTAAAAAAACACCAACTCGAGGAGACAATGCTCGTGAGAACGGAACGCGAGGAACTGAGATCACGCCGGCATGGGCGAGGGCAGAACCATCACGAAGAGGTATCCATGCGGTCTAGGCGGATGTGGGTGTCGCGATGGAAGCTCAATGTCGTCGAGAGTCAAAGTCGCGATGTGATGTTGATGTTGATGTTGATGCTGGATGTTGTGATGCTATGCTAAGGTGCTGCTATTCGTACTGCTGCCGTCCCGTAGTAATGATGGAAGCGAATGACGCGAATCGAAGCGGTAAAGACTATGGAGCGCGTGCGGCGGTATCGAACGCAAGGTCGAATTGGCAAAAAACAACAATGCCAGAGTGAGGGTGGACAGGACCAAAGCTGAAGCAGGATTGTTTCCTCGTAGAATGTGGAGAGAGGGCAACCGACAGGTCTGAGTAATCAGGAAAAAGGCGAGGCGGCGGCGAGGAAGGTAGCAAGGATTATTGTGGTAGGAGCGATGGAGGGACAAGCTACGCAATACTTCTTCAAAAACAAGAAGGCGCGACCGCAATCGACTGATGCATACGGAGTACGAGTACAAAAGCGTTGCTGGCTGGCTGGCTCTTTCCCTCAGTCGTGTCTCGCTCTTTCCCAGCCAATGTTTCTTTTCTCCTCTCGCCTGCCTCTCTTGCTTGTCCCATCACGCTTTCCTCGTCGCCTGCGTGGAGCGTGCAGGGGTCCACGTGAAAAAGTGTGTGTGGAGCTGCTGCCGCCGCCCGCTGCTTCCTCCCAGAGAGGCACGCCTGTGCTTTTTTCTTTAATTTCTTTTTTCTTATTTTTTTTTTTTGGTTGTTGTTTGTTGGGGTTGGGCGGGCGACCCAGGGTAGCTTTTGCCCAGCGTTGCTCCAAAAATGCCCCAAAAATGCACCAGGGCACGGCCGCGGAGGATCCGCCCTGGACAGAAGCTTTCTTGTGGCCGAAAGCAGACAAGCGGCTTTCGTCTTTCCCTTCCCCCCTTGCAGGACTTGGCTCCAGGAGACCCGGGACACTACGGAGTACGGAGTAACGAGCAGCGGGATGAGAGCTACTGAAGCACTATTTTAATGGGACCTGTTTCTGTTTTTGTTTATGATGTTCCAATCAGAGCAACCAGAGCCAAAATAGGGGTGTTTATTTGCTTGATTGGGAGGCCGTTTTAAATTGGCATGCTTATGTCATCGCGAGCTGGTAATAAGGGTGACCACGAGGAGAGAATGTACGTACGGAGTACTCGTACAATACACGTTTGCTTGTACTCGCTGTTGCCATGAACTACATTGGCCAAGTCGGGTCAGCTGCCAGACGAAATGTTTCATGATGGAGCACACAACGCAGCAGACCCAGACACGGCGTCCGTCTCGTGATGCCTAAAAATAGAGGCTCGTGTCGACGGAGGACGAGTACGACTCGTGTTGGGTACTTGTCTGTTGTACCCGTACGGTGTACTCTACTCGTACTTGGTACCTGTACGAGTACTCGTACTCCGTACACCGTACCGTACTCCAACGCTGCAATCATCCACCAGCTTCGGGCAACGGTCAACCACATCCCTGCTTGGACCCGAGATGAAATTGCAACGTGATAAAAGCTGGGAATTACTTTTTCCATCCAGTCACTGCAGGGGTTCCGAGGCGTGTTAGATAAGAGGGCAACTCTTTTTCTTCAAAGGTGGGCTATGACGAGCGCGTTTCGCGTTCAACATTTTCAGAGTTTAAAAGTCGTGATGCTCATCTACGAGTACTCCGTACATATTATCATCGCATCATCGCATCATCGCATCATCGCATCGTCACGCATCACGAGCAACATACAAATCATCATGCCTTGTCAATCAACAACGTGAATAAAGTAAAGCCGGCCAAAACACAAATGGGTATATCCTCCGTCTATGCGACAGTAGCAAAGCTCGATGCTTCAAAATCAAAATCAAGTTCAAACAGAACAACAAACCCAAATAGAACCAGATGATGCATGGCAAATTCCCTGACAAGACTTCCTAGTCTGCAGCTCCATGCTCTTTTCCGCTCCAAACGCCAGTACTCGTAGATGCAACCAGTAGGCAACCAGAAGATGCAACCCGATAAATCAAACATGCTGTACCCTCCTTATATCGTTCTCAAAACTTGTCAAGTCTCCTCCATCACTCCACCAACACCCAGCCTTTCGGCGCAAAAACACCCCGCTGCATCTCAGACAGCAGCAGCGAAAACAGCCGGCGCAGCACAAAGTGCTCGTTGAACACGCGGCCCGACCGGAACACAAAGGCATCCACAATGTCGAGGTGCCAGGCCTTAACCAGCATCGCCGTCGTGTCCGTGTGCACCACCTTGCCCTGCAGCACATGCGACCGCCGCCCGTGCCGCGCCTCCTCGTCCTGCCGCCGCAAATGGTCCAGCTGCGCGGTCCACGGCTGCGTCGTCGACGGCCGGCCATTGAAATAGCGCGTGACGGGCCCGGACGTCTGCGGCGACAGCGGCATCCGGATCGCGTGCACCACCTCGTTGAGCTCGATCCAGTCTGTCATGTCCCAGTCCCGCTTGGGCATCGTCGTTATCGAGGCCGGCTGGCTGAACGGGCCGCGGACCACGGGCTCGGCTTCGTAGAATGCCGCATAGCCGGGCTCCGTCTGCACCTGCTGCAGGGTCCACGATGCTTCGCTGATGCTCGGCGACGACACCAGCGCGGGCCCAGTCCCTGTCCCGGCACCGTCATCTTCCCCAAGACCAAAGTGGCTAGCAAAGCGCTGCTCGTCGCTGCCCCGGCTCGCCCGCTCTTCCAGGACCTCGCCTCCGTCCGTCAGCTGCATGGGCACACCGTTCTGGGGATCGCCGTCTTCGCGGATCACGACGACACGGCCCGACACCTTGGGCTTGGTCTTGGGCCGCATGCACGACTTGGTCGGCGATGCAGACCGCGGCGGCAACGGCCGCAGGTCGGGGGTCAGGAAGCTGGAGTCGGCGTCGTCGTGGACAACAGCACGCGTCGGCGTCACGTCGCCGCCAGAGGGCGCAGCCACCTGCCATGAAGCACTGTCGTACTGCGGGGCCTGGACTTGGAGTCCGTTGTCGGGTTCCGCGTACGTGTGCTCAAAGAAGTTGGCCAGAGGGTCGGTGTCATGTGTCGAGTTGGCAATGGCCTCCATCTGCTGCGAGTAGTAGCCGACGCTTTCCTTAGGAGCGGGCCCAGCGCGAGAGGGAGACGAGACAAGCCCTGCAGGCGACGAAGACTCTGCCACAAACGAGTGCCGGGAGGGGTCGGGTGACACGAGGGTTTGGTCAAAGGACGACACTGCCGAGCCGCTGCCCTGCCGGCGCTGCTCACGCTCAATTATCGCGCGCTGGCGTGCCTGCTCGTTAAACCGCACGTCGGCCTCGTTGGTGGGCGCCAGCTCTTGCGGCAGCACAGCCGGCGAGGAGAAGAACTCGTCGAGGAACCGGCGTTGGCCAGCAGCCGTCGCAGGAGCTTGGACAGGCGCAGGGGCACTGGCCTCGAGCAAGCGCGGGTCGAGCAGCTCAGTCGGCACATTGCTCGCCGCGGACGGACGCTTGGGCCGCGTCGGTGGCGTGGACCGCAGCACAGACGTTGGCTTGACGACTGACGACGACAGCACCTCCTGCACAGGCGAGAGGGGAGTCGAGTGGAACGACAGCCCGGGAGAGACCGCGGGGACAGCGGCTGGCGGTGCGGGCAAAGAAGGAGCAGGCAAAGAAGGAGCAGGCAAAACCGGTGCTGTCAAAACCGGCGCTGTCGGCATCGTCGAGACGCGTGTCGTGCGCTCGGCCTCGACGGCCCAAATGTCAACGTCGTCGTCGTCCCAGGCACCCTGCGACGGGGCGGGTGCATCCTGTGGGCCCGGCTCATGAGTGCTGTTAATGTCCATGGGCTCAGGCTCGGGCAGCGGCTCGTGGATGCTGTTAATGTCCATGGGCTCGGGCTCGTAGTCGTCGTCGTCGTCGTGCTGCACAAACGTCTGCTCGGTCAGGCCGGTGACGTCGTGGCGCTCGGGCAGACGCGGATAGAAAATGCTGCCATGGTCGCGCGACGCATCGACAGTCACTTCCTGGCCCTCGAGCGAGATGTCGTTGATCATGGACTGGATGGCGTCCGACCCGTAGTGCGTCGAGCTTGTGTCGCTGTGAGGGGGCGCGGGTCGACCTTGAGAGCGTGCAGAGCGCGCAAAGCTCGTCTCGGCCTTTCTGGCATTGCGCTCGGCCTCTCTCTCGCGTTCCACACGCCGCTGCTCCTGTTTGCGCTGCGCCTGCTCGCGCTGCTCCTGTTCACGCTGTGCCTGTTCACGCTGCGCCTGTTCGCGCTGCTGCTCCAGCTTGCGCTGCTCCTCTTGGCGTTTCTTCTCACGATGCTGCTTCACAACGCGTTGCCTCTCGAGCTCGCGCTGCTTCTCAAGCTCCTCTTCCTCACGCTCCTGCTGCTCGCGCTCCTGCTGCTCCTGCTGCTTCTTCTGCTGCTCGAGCTCGCGTTGTTTCTGAAGCTTCGCCTGTGCACGCTGCTGGTCACGCTCGCGCTGCAGCTCCAGTTCCTGTTCACGCCGCTCCTGTTCGCGCTGTTGCTTGAGCTCGCGTTGCTGCTCGCGCTTCTCATGTCGGCGCTGCTGCTCCTCACGCTTCTCCTGCGCTCGCTTCTCCTGCTCACGCTGCTGCTTCTCCAGCTGCTCCTGTTCGCGCTGCTGCTCGCGTTGCTCCTTGAGCTGCTCCTGGCGCTGCTTCTCACGTTGCTTCTCACGCTCCAGCTCCCGCTGCTTCTCGCGCTGCTCATCTTCCCGCTGCTCCTGCTCCCAAGCCAACATCGTAGTCTCCTCCATCTCAGGCTCGGTCGGCTGCGGATCTTCTGGCGCGGCCCGGCCAGTGGCAGGAATGTGCGAGATCAGCTTGGACGCCAGGTTGGAAATGGAACCGACAATGCCGTTCTCTCTAAAAACGAGCGATCGCCAGGTCCGGCCCGTGCTGGCCTCGTTGGCCGGCGTCTGGGCAAACACGCCATGCGCGGGCGTCTGCTGCACGCCCCGGATGATGGGCTGCGACGGAGTCTTGGACTTGGACTGCGACTGAGACTGAGACTTGCCCGACAGGCGGCTGCTGTTGCTGCTGCGGCTGCTATTGGCCCGCGGCGGCGACCCAGACGGCCGAGTGCGCTTCTGTTGCGAGAGCGAGGCACCAGCGTCCTCGAGACCAGAGCGGTCAAACGATCTCTTGAGCGACGGCTTCTTGGACGCGGGCCGGACGAGGGGCGTCGGCGTGATAATCTGGGCCGGGGACGACACGGGCGACTCGGCATCGGCATCGGCCACCATCCGACCGGGCGGCGAGGACGATCCGCCGCGGCGCAGGCGTGGCGACCGTGTGCGGCCGTTCTTGGCCATGGCCCAGGCACGAAGAGACGAGGCAGGGGGCGGCGATGACTCGGGGGCACGTCGGAGTTTTGGCTGCGGGGCTTGCACGGGTTCTTGCGCTTGCTCGGGCTCTTCCTCAAATTCTTCCTCTTCCTCTTGCTCTTGCTCTTCTTCGTGCTCCTGCTCGTCCTCATACTCCATCTCGTCTTCCTCATACTCAGGTTCGCCTTCATCCACGCGTTCATCGTCGTACTGATCCTCGCCCTCATCCTGGCGTTCATCCTCACCCTCCGACTCAGACTCTCCATAGTTGGCCTCGGATGCTGCCACAGACGCCGACACCTCGCGCTGCAGCTGTGCAGTGACAAGCTCGTAATTAGCGGGCTCGTGCTCGTGCTCGGAGTCAGACTCAGACTCAGACTCGTCCTCATCGGCGTGCGCCGGGACAGCACCACTTTGACCAGCGGGCGGCGCCGGGCTGGATGTGGCCACACCACGGAACGGACTGCGTAGGAGCCGGTCCTCCTTGGGCGTGGGCGGCGACGACGTCACGCTCTGCAGGACGCGGCCGGCACGGACAATGGGCGACAGGCTGGGGCGGAACCCGTCGGACGGGACACCCAGACGGCCGTTGATCTGGTCGGCGGAAGAGAAAACGTCGCCAGAGGCAGCCTGCGCAGGTGTAATCTTTTGGCGGCGCGACGGGGGAGAAGAAGCGGGCTCCGTGGTATGTATGACGGGAGTGGTGCCAGAGATGACCATCTGACGCGGGGAGGAGACAGGCTCAGTGGTATGATCCACGGGAGCGGCGCGAGAAGTGTTCATCTGGCGCGGGGAGGAGGCGGGCTCGGTGGTATAGTCCACGGGAGCGGCGCGAGAAGTGTTCATCTGGCGCGGGGAGGAAGCGGGCTCGGTGGTATGTTCCACGGGAGCGGCGCCAGAGGTGACCATCTGGCGGGAAGGAGAAGACTCTTGCTCCTCAGGCTCGTGCACTGCATCATTGTGAGCGGCAGCGGAGGCGGGGGTGGCGGCAGCAGAGCTGGCGTCGGAATGACCAGGTGTAACTGCCTGGCGCAGGGGCGACGGAGCGTACTCGACGGCAGCAGGGCCGGGTGCCAGTATAGGACGGCCAGGGGCCGTTGTCTGGAGACGCGAGGGGGTAGATTCGGGCCGAGGGGCCGCGGGCGACAAAGGGAAGGGCGACGATGGAGGAAGGGGAGGGATAGGAGACTCAGCAGCGGGGACATTGGCAAGATCAGCAACCGAGACATCAACACGGCCTGTGAGTTCGGCTTGCTGCTTGGAAAAGTACAGCGTGTCATTGTCGTTGTCGTTGGCAGCCGCGTCCAGCACGGCGTCGGGGATCTCACTAAACGAGTCATCGTACTGCCGGCTGGGTTCCTCGTCGTCGACAGTGTCATTAGCGGTGGGGTGCTCCTGCTCGTGCACGGTATTGGCAGTGTCATTTGCCTCGTCGCGATCGGCTCCATCACGCATCTCCTCCACAGCCTGACGCACTGGTGCCAGCGACTTGCGGCCGAGGATCTTGGCAAGGGGCATGGCCTTTTTCAGCGGCGACGTCCGACGAGGAGGCGTGCGCGTCACAGGCAGCGGGCTCTGATGCGCGGAGACGACCGACGGCACAGACGACGGACTCGAGGCGCCCGTCAGGAAATCCAGATAGCTCATGCCGTCGTGGTGGCTGTCGTCGCCGTGGCTGGCGCCCTGGTCGTGGCGAATCACCTCAAGGCTGCGGTTGACAATGCGGCTCGTGACGTCGCCCATCTCGGGCAGCGGGCCGTGCGACTGCTGGAAGCTGCTCTGCAGCGACTCGAGCCCAATCATGCTAAAGTCCTCGCCCTTGGAAATGGTGTTTTGGCTGCCCGGGGTTCTGCTGCGCGCCCGCTCCGACGCTGCGTACGTGCTCGAGCCCACGCCCAGCTCCGACTCGGCAATGTAGCTGCGGCCGTCGTCAAAGCCATGGTAGAAGCCAGAGGGGGCGTCCGATCCAGGTCCGCTGTCAGAAAAGTGCGCTGGGTCCGCGTCACCGTCGCGCTCGCTCTGGGGCATGTTCTCTGTGGCCGGTTTCGCCTGCACAGGGTGGGGACGAGGGCGAGGGCTCGAGAAAGCGGCAGGCTTGGCAGCGTTCTGAACGTTGCGGGCCTGGAGGGCAGACGCTCGCTCCACAGCCGGCGAAGCTTGGAAAGCAGGGGACTTGGCAGCTGGCTGCATATCACGGGTCACGGGAGCAGACGCTTGCTGCACAAACGGCGAAGGACCGCCCGAAAAGTGCATCAAGTCGGGCTCCATGGCAGGCGGGACACCTTGGCGCAACGGCGACGAGTAGTCGGCCGGGGACCGCAGAAGATCAAGCGGGCTGGTGGCGTTCTGGTAGTCAAAGTCTTGCGTGATGGTCCGGTCGGCCGCGGGCGTCTGCACGTTGATCAGGTCGACCGACGACAGCGAGGTCAGTGCCGGGGACGCTGCGACGCGGGTCTCGGGGCCATTGGCAGGACGTGCGACGGGGGCATCGTCAAACATGTCGAGGAAGGGATCGGGCGAGGGGGCATCATAACCGCCGTCGTCTTCGGCCTCCATGTCTGCCTCTGGGATCTCGAGCTGAACCTGCTCCGGCTGCTCAGGCTGCGTCTCGGCCGCCGGCTGCTCAGGCTCGGTCTGCTCCGGCTCGGCCGCTGCCACCACCTGATCGTCTCTCTCCTCGGCAATGGCTGCCATCTCGTCGGGGGCCATGGCCTGCCGCCGGGGACGTCCGCGTCCGCGCTTCGACACCCGGAACGAGCTCGACATCTCTGTGCCGCTGCTGTAGTCTGTCGGGGCCGTGTGCGAGGGGCTGGCCGAGGCACGCGTCGAGCGCGTGGTGCGCGGTGTGCGGCCTGCGCTTGCAGCAGGTGTGCGGCCGGCACGAGCAGTACGCTTGTCGGGGGGGCTCTGCATCATGGGCGTCGCGGTGGTCGAGGCCAGCTCGTCGGCGGCGGCGTCGTTCTCGTCCTCATCCTTGGGCGTGACGGCTCGCGGCTTGCGGCCCCGTTTGGCCGGTGTGCTGGCGGCGACGCGCGATGCAGGGCGGGTGGGAGAAGAAGGAGGGGGGCTCGAGACCAGCGTGTTCAGCATGGTCTTGTCCGGCATCGGGGTGCCTGAGCGCCGTGGCCGGCCGCGCTTGCGCTTGGGCGTCATGCCCGCGGGCGTGCTGTCGGCCAGCGGGACAATGGACGTGACGGTGTGATTCGTCGTGTCCAGCTCGTCCTCCTCGTCGTCCGAGAGACCGCGCAGGGGCACCGTCGTCGTCTTGGCCGCGGCCGCAAGGGACGCGCGGGACCGCTTGGCGGCAGCCGTGGCAGCCAACGACTTGCGCGGCGACACGCTGCGCCGGGGACGGGAAGAGGCGGCTGTGGGTGTGGCCGCGAGGGTGGGAGGAGGGGGAGGGAGGGAGGGCACCAGGAGCGACGGGTCCGGCGTCTGCGTCGTTTGCGACGGCGCGCGAAAGAGACGGCGCTTAACCCGCTCTTCCGCCATCTGGGGCAGCGTCGCGTTGCCGACCTCGCCGCCGCCGTCGCCGCCGGGGTTGCTGTAGCCCCCCTCGTCTGCCGTCTCCACGGTCACACGGATCTTTTGCGGCGACTGCTCGTCGCCGACGTCCAGATGGAACGTCTGCTTGCGCGGCGAGCTGGAAAACCGCGACGCGTGCACATGGCTCCGCTGGTCCAGCGAGTACATGCTCTGGGACCTTTGGCTGCGCGTGACGCGTCCAACGGCCGACGACGTCAGGTACGCCGCGTGCGCGGCCTGGTTCTGGTTCTGGCCCGGGTCCAGCTCGCTGAGCGGATCAGGCGAGTCGCCACCGGCGCCGGGGCGCTTCGGCGTGTTCATGGTGCCAGAACACGCTGGGAGCGGGCAGGAGATCTGCTGGTCCGGTCGGCGCCAAGAGCATCAGTGGCCCAAGTCCACAAGGTCGAAAGGCAGCGGTGAGCAGCTGCGAGGAGGGAGTGCTTGACGCGAGGGAGATGGAGGAAGTGGGAAATGGTCGAGTTGGGCAGCGGTGTGACGCGTTGAGGAAGGAAGGAACGGTCGAGAGAGCGGTGAAGAATGTCGTCTCGGAACAACTGGCACGATGGCAAGATGTTGGTTGCGTCGTCGGCTGTCTCAAAAAGACTCGATGCTTGGCTTGGAGACGAAAAGAAAAGAGAAGAGGGAAGATGGCGAAATGAGTGATGGATGAAAAGGAAGGTCCAAATGCTCTTTCTCTGCGAGGAAGGAAGGAAAGAGGGGGGGCATTCAGGCGACACAATGCCAAAAGGAAGGTGCGCGTAAACAATTGTAGGTGGGCAACAATTAAGGAAGGAACGAAGTTCGGCACAATGGGAAGGAACGGCCGGCGCGGTGGAGGTCATGATGCACTTTGGGCAGGAGCTCACCGCGTTCTGGACCGCGTACAAAAATTGTACTAGCGGGTGTTTACTGTGTTGCCTGTTTGGGCTAGCTCCATGCACGTGGACCCCGCCTTTTTTGAACAGACGTCACGTGTCGGGCCGTTGCGCCATTCACAAGCATCCACGATGAGTACAAAGTATTGTAAGCATTGACGGTTGGTGTGTGCTATTCAGTTGACGGTAGGTATGCTATTCAGGTGGCGGTGCGTATGCTATTCAGTTGACGGTAGGTATGCTATTCAGTTGGCAGTAGGTAAATGCTATTCAGGTGACACATTAAGGACTCCGAGTAATATTCAGGATGGCAGGCTGAAATAAAAGACTGTATTCGGGTAGTAGATTAAAGGACTATATTCGGATTGCTTCAGCTTGAGCTACAAAAATGACATCGAAAGAACCGACTTTATTCATTGTGAGACGTAGGATTACTGCGACCATCCAGACCAGCAAACTCCAATAGAAGAAAAACTGCAAAACATAAAAAAAATAGAAGAAAAAAAGAGAGAAAAAAAAGCGAACAATAAAGAACAATAATAAACAAAACAATGCCATCCACGGCCGACCTCATTCAGTCCGACACCAATGCCAAATAATAAACAATAAAGAACGCCTATTGGTTCCGTTTCCGCTGCGCCCGCGTGTGGCTGCCCTGCCGGCTCATAGCCGCTCCGCCCTGGCTGCTGTTCCGGCTCATTGGCGTCGTTGCTGCATGTGGTGCATTGAGCAGTGCCGCCGCCGCTGCTGCTGCCGATGTTCCATGGACCGGTGTCGCCGGCTCGTCGCGCACGCTGCTCGTGGGCACTCCTCCTGTAGTACTGACACCGGCACCGGCACCGGCACCAGCACCACCACTTCCACTACCACCAGAGGACGCCCCCCCCGGCAGCCGCAGATCCTTGCGCAGGCCCTCGGCCGGGTCGTCCTGGCGGCTGTGCTTCAGGTACGCCACGTACCGGCTGTCGGGCGGTGCAAAGGCCGTGGCCTCGAGCACTTTGCGCCCGCCGTTGGCATTGTCAAAGTTGGACCCCACGCCGTGCGCCCGCTCGTACTGGCGCAGCGTCTTGATCACGGCCAGGTCCGAGTTGACGTCGTCGCCCGAGAGCGTCGCCGGCGTGTTGGCATCAATCTTACTGTGCGGCTTCGCGTAGTTGCTCATAAACATGGGCGGCATCTTGGGCTCGTTGACCGCCAGCTTCTCCAGGTTGCTCGGCATCTCAAAGTTGGTCAGCGCCTCCAGCCCGACGAGCTTGTCGTCGACATAGTTGTTGTTGTTGTTGTTGGCATGGTTGGAATGACCATTGCCGTGCCCGTTCTGCCCACGCGTGCTGCGCGTGGCATGCGACGACACGCGCTCCATGCCCACGGCGGCCAGCGGCGTCGCGTCGCGGTAGCTGCCGCCGTGCCCGTGCCCGTGCTCGTCGTCCGGGTCGCCCGAGTCCGTGTCCGACGTGCTCGCCACAATCTCGCCGTTGCTGTTCATCTTGGCCCGGTGCGACAGCAGGTACTTGTGCGACGCCAGAGCCGCATTGTTGTACGTCATCGCCAGCTCCTTGTCGGTAAACAGCTGGTCGATGCTGTACGTCGGCCCCATGACGTAGCGGTAGCTCAGCCGGTCGCCGTGCCACAGCGGCGTCGTGCCGTTGTTATCGGTCCGCCGCTGCGGCGCCGGCGATCCGTCGTCGTCCGCCCCCGCCGCCCCGTTACGCTTGCGTTTGCGCGCATCACTGCCGCCGCCACCACCCATGCCGCCGCCCATGCCGCCACCCATGCCCCCGGCCAGGTCGTCCACCGTCTGCCGCAGCCGCGTTGCGCGCTTGCTGTGCGGGCCACCGGGACTCGCCGGGTTCGTAATGGAAAACTGGTTCGGGTGCAGCAGCAGCGCCGACGCGTCCGAAATCTCGAGCGCCTCCTTTTCCTTGGTGAGGCGCACCTTCTTGGCCGTGATCGCGTTGATCAGCCGCTCGCGCAGCGTCGCCGACAGGTGCCGGTACTCGCGCATCGCCGTGTCCGACTTGAAGGCGTACGTGTTCTTGTACTCTTGCAGTTTCTTGTCGTGCTCCAGCTTCTGCTTGGTCAACTCCGTGTCGCGCTCCTCCACCAGATCCTCAATCTCCTGGATCCACTGCTGGAACGTCGGCCCGGCCATCTCCAGCACGCCGCGTCCGCCGCCGCGGCCTTCCGGGTCCGGGTCGCGGTTGAGCTCGCGCTCGCGCGTCGCGCGGTCCGCGCCGAGGAAATCGAGCGGCCGGTCGTTGTAGGGATCCAGGCGCATCACGAGGTTGGTGTCGATCTGGATCTTGTGCAGCTGCTCGCGGTACGTCATGTCGCGGTCGCGGCCAAACTTGTCGGACAGCGCGGCCAGACGGTCCGTCAGCAGCTGGCGCTTCTTGTCGCGCTTTGACTGGCTCTGGCTCTGACTCTGGCTCTGGTTTTGGTTTTGGTTTTGATTCTGGTTCTGGTTCTGAGCTTGACTCTGGCCAGCCGACGACGGCGCGGCCGTCAAACCATTGACACCAGCCGTGCTCATGGCAAAGACGGCGTGCTGCAAGGACTGCAGCCGTTCCGACGCGGCAATGTCGTTGCTGCTTGGAGCACCACCGGCCGCATGCGACTCCATCGTAGCCATGCTGTGTGAGCGGCTGCGTGTGCGTGGTGGTTGGAAAGGGTCGAGAGGAGGAAAAGGGATCGAGGGGTCGAGAGACGAGTGTCGGGTGGTTCGGGCAGAGTAATTGTCGCCAGCGCAGACGAGTGGCCCCTGATGCTGCGATCAGACAGAGTCGTGCGCGGTTCGAGTACGACGACGACAGAGATGGGAAGGGAAAGAGCGCGGCAAGTCAGAGTGTCGGCGTGTCGAAGCCCAAAGTAAAGCAGTTAACGGCAGCAAAGAAAAAAAAGAGAAGAGCGAAAGGCCGAGGGCCGTCAACAAAGCCAAAGAAGAAAAAGACCCTCTGTCAAATCCCCAACAGGGAGGTCATCGACAACGCATGCAGCAACAAATCGTAGGAGGTAATGCTCAGAGCGTGCAAGAGGACCCAAAGACGGCAACAAAGAGGACTGCGATGACACGAAGCACGATGCTGTGCAGACGGAAAAGAGAGGCTCACAGGGAAGACTCGCAGCAGCAATGGTGTGTGGAGGCGCCTGCCAAAATCGGCGGCTGCACCCCATCCCCAGTATTATTTTGCGACCACTGACTAACAGAGACGAGAGAGAGAGAGAAAGTGGAGTCTGCCAGGGCCTTATCAGTGCCGCAGGGACCAGCAGATAAAGAGCGATAGAGAAATACTTACGAGTAGTCGCCATGTGTGGCGCTGTGGCGGTGCCGTAGCCGCCTGTTCTTGGCCTGTGAAAATCCCACATTTGGCGCTACCGTCTGTCGTCACTGCCGCCGTTGCGCGAGACAGAGGGCCAACACCAACGCCAACGCCATCACATATTCCCCTTTTACGTTGAGCCGACATCCGTCCGTCCCAGCTCCCACTACCCTCCCGCAGCCATTCCCCCATGGAGAACCTCTCGCTCGCCGACCAGCCGCCGCCTGGCGTGCTTCGGCATCCGCCGCCGCCCCAGCAGCAGCCCCAGCTGCCGGCCCAGATGTTTACGACGGCGGCCCAGCTGCTCGACCTCACAGACAGTGCGTCGACGTGGTTGAAAAAGGGGGAGGCATGCTGAGCATGCTGAGCATGCTGACAAAGCGCGCGCTGACCAGAGCAGAAAAGCTAGTCGTTGTGCTGCGCGATGGCCGCAAAGTCCTCGGCGTGCTGCGAACATGGGACCAATTTGGTGGGTTCTAAAGAAGGTTATTCTGACCTGTATGGACTCTGCTGACAATCAGCCAACTTGATATTACAGAGCGCCGTCGAGCGCACGTTCTTGCCGCCCGCGTCGTTTGACCCCAGCACAACCCCGGCCACGGCCGCCGCTGCTGCCGCCGGCCACGGCCTCTACGCCGACATCCCGCGCGGCACGTACCTGGTGCGCGGCGAGAACGTGCTGCTGCTGGGCGAGATTGACATTGACCGCGACGACGAGACGCCCGCGGGCTACGACCTGATTGACAGCGACACCATGGCCGAGCTGGCCAAGACCAAAAAGGCCGCCGACAAGGTGGCCGAGAAGGCGCGCGTCAAGAAGCTGTCGGTGCTGGGCTTTGAGGGCGAGAACATGGGCGAGATTCTGTTCTAGCCTGTTCATCATGTCAATCGTTATATTATCAGCCGCACCCCCTGTTTTGAGCAAAAGGCGCGGGCGGCATCAGAGTTCAGGAAGAACCCTGAAGAACCAATACCAAAATAAAAAAAGAAATTCAGCAAACGAGCTTGTGTCTGGGCCTGTTTGCGTACAACACTTTGCAGACTATGATATGCCTGGTTATAAAAGACTCACTTACTTATGCCTGGGTTTATTCAAATAAAATCCCCGTTCTCTGGCCGTCACCGGCGATGGCCATGTCGCCCGTGTCGTCAGTGCTGACTCAGCGTGATGACATAATCCATCAAACACAATGAGACCCTGGCAACCGTACGCGAGTAAACACAAGACATTCCAGCTCTCAGCTCTCAGCTCCCAGCTCTCAGCTCTCAGCTCCCAGCTCAACCAGCATCCCTCGACGTCCACGACTTTCCAGCGTTGTCGTCGTACATCTGTCGATTCACACTATCTTCTTTTCCTACTGCAATCATGGCGTCTCTTTTGACAACCGTGTACGTCGTCATCTATGATGCCCCTCCACGATGCTCCCTCTTCCAAGGTTATCTCTCCCCCCCACTAACACTTCTCAGCAACCAGCGCACGCGCAACCAGTTCCGCGCGCGCGCGCCCGGCAAATCCGGCACCGGCAGCACGTCGTACCAGCTGCGGCAGTACGCGGAGGCGACGCTGGGCGGCGGGTCGCTGCGCAAAGTGGTGAAGCTGCCCGAGGGCGAGGACGAGAACGAGTGGCTGGCGGTCAACATGGTGGACTTTTACAACCAGATCAACCTGCTGTACGGGGCCATTACCGAGTTTTGCTCGCCGCAGTCGTGCCCCGAGATGAAGGCGACGGACGAATTCGAGTACCTGTGGCAGGACAATGACAACTACAAGAAGCCCACCAAGATGCCGGCCCCGGCCTACATTGAGCAGCTCATGGCCTGGGTCCAGCACACCATTGACAACGAGGCCGTCATGCCCAGCCGCATCGGCGTGCCCTTTCCCAAGAACTTCGCGTCGCTCATGAAGCAGATCTTCAAGCGCATGTACCGCGTCTACGCCCACATCTACTGCCACCACTACCCCGTCATCCGCGAGCTCGGGCTCGAACCGCACCTCAACACCAGCTTCAAGCAGTACGTGCTGTTTATCGACGAGCACGGACTGGCCAGCGGCAAGGACTTTTGGGGCCCGCTGGGGGATCTGGTCGAGTCGATGCTGCGGAGTGATTAGGGGGCTGTTTGTTGTTTGCTGTTACGTATTATGGTTATGTTATGTCTGGTTGTCTGGTTGTCTGGTTGTCTGGTCTGGTCTGCCTTGGTTTGTTTGTTTGCTTAATTCTGTTTATTCTGTTTTCTGTTTTCTGTTGATCATGATTCTGTTGATTCTAGTTCTGCTTTATTCATATCTCATTTCAATCCACAACTACGCCCGGTCGTCCGGCTTAAACACATCGTTCCAAAACGCCCGGTGGTGCGTGTCGTGGCCGGCAGCCGAGATGGCAGCCACCTCGTCGGGCGTCAGCTTGAAGCTGGCCAGCGACGGCAGGTACTTTTGCAGGCGCTCCGTGTTGCCGCTCGTGGTAATGGCCACGTGGCCGGCGTCAATGACCCAGCGCAGACCGACGTCGCCGGCCGTGACGCCGTACTTGGCAGCCAGCTGGTCGTAGACGGCGTCGACGGGGCCGCCCTTGGCACGCACGAGCGGCGTCAGCGGAGCATAGGCCGACACGGCAATGCCGTGGTCGCGGTGGAACTGCACAAGGTCGCCCTGGGCCGTGTTGTGCTGCAGGTAAGGGTGGAACTCAATCTGGTTGATGGCGGGTACGACGGTGGCCGTCTTGAGCGTGGCCTCGAGGTGCGACTGCAGGTAGTTGGACACGCCAATGGACGTGGCGCGGCCCGACTTTTGAATGGCTTCGAGCTCGGCCCAGCGGTGCTGCAGCTGCTCGTCGGTCACATCCTTCCAGTAGGGGCTGTGGATCAGGTAGAGGTCGACGCGGTCGACGCCGAGCTTCTTGAGGGACAGGGAAAAGGCCTCCTCGACGGTCTCGGGGCTGGAAAAGGGCTTGGGGTGGTACTTTGTGACAATGTAGAGCTGGTCGCGCGGCACGCCCGAGGCCTTGATGGCGGCGCCGAGCTCCTCCTCGTTGCCGTAGATCTCGGCGCCGTCGAGGTGGGTGAAGCCGGCCTTGATGGCGGTGACGGTGCTGTCGACAATCTTTTGGTCAAAGGGGGCGGTGCCGGGGCCCTTGTAGTTGGCGGTGCCGAGGCCGTAGGCGATGACGGGGATGGAGTGGCCGTCGTTGAGCTTGAGGGCGGGCAGGTTCTTGGCCAGCAGGGCGGGGTCGACGGACGCCATTGTGGTGGTGTGGGTGGTGCAAAGGTGGTGGATGGTGTGGAAGTGATGGAAATGATGGATGAGATGGGTGAGATGGGTGAGATGTGTTGGTTGAATGTGTTGGATGGGATGAAGGGGATGTAAGTGAGCAGATGTCAGAGACAAGCTGGATGATATGCAGAACCGAGAGCTGGACCGGAAACAGGACCGAGGAGCAAATCGTGCAGTGGAGAGAAGCATAGCTGAAAGCTGAGCCGAGGGGAGCTACGATCCGACTTTTTATACTGGTGATGTGCATGCAAAAGCATTACAAATGCACGCCATTGGTTCCACGACAACAGAGTGCGAGTACGACTATTTCACGCAGGAAGGAGCGATGGGAGACAGGCTGGTGTCGGCATAAGTCGGATATACGACGCCATATCACGAATAAGGCAAGGACTAGAGACTGGAGGATGGCAGCTGCATGTTGCAATGGTTGACCAGGTAGGTGACATGCAGTTACTCGTACAGGCTGTCGTGCACGAGATCAACGGCGTATTCAAGCAGCAGCAACCGACACCCCCGACATTCGAGGACCTTCGACGAGATCAGCTTTCCCGCGCTTGGGCTGCTCCGCAGAGTGGACACTGCAACCAACGGCGGGGTATGCGCCATCGGAAGCTTGAGTCGGTCCCAGAACCGGGCCCGAGGGTGGCGGTGAAGAGTGGCAGAAAAGGGCAGTGTGGTTGTTGATTCCTGCTTGTCAAGTGACCCTCGGCTCGGCCTTACGAGCTGGCAGTCTCTACCTCGTTGTTGTCATTAGACGTTGTGTGGTTGCAATAGGTCTTGTTTTCATCACTCGACCCATTTCTCGTCTTCTCTACCTAGACTTTTTGATTGTTCTTCCTCGACTCTTTTCGACATCATAGACTCATCTCTTCGCCAACAACTCGTAGTTCCTGACTCGTCGTCCTGACTCGTCTCATATCATCCTGTCATACCGTGGGGTCGTCTGCATGCCGTAAGTCGCACCGCATCAAGAGCCGCATGTCATCGACAACGATGAGTAATCTGGGGAAATGCCGTCCCATCTGCCGTATCTGTCGTATCTGTCGTAGTTGGGACTCCGTACTCTGATTCCAAAGAACGAGTTATTCTACTTGCTGCAGGCGTACTCAGTACGGAGAATTATGAGCACTCGTACTCCGTACACGTCCCTTGCAGTTTCATTGTATTCTGCTCTGCCTGTGAATGAATCCAAAGTGGCCGTTGACAAATCATCGTAGACTGCGTACGAGTACAGAGTAAAATGTGGGCCTCGCTTTGCCTATGACGGCATCCCGCCGTCTCCCATACCCAAAGCACTGCGCACACGTACGAGTATATATCTGCCGGCTACATCTCTCCTCTCCCCGTAACATCTGCTACCCGCCCGTATGCTCTGCCGACCGGCCACCCGTGCCGCTGCCCGTCTTTGTCTTTATCCCTCTGCCGCCCGCATCATGTCGACCACATCGCCCCCAACCGCGACGTCGTCTTCGTCCACCACCCGCTTCACCCTCGCCGACCTCCCCAAGTCCTGGAACTTCACCCGCTCCCTCCCCGCCGACGCCAAGTTCCCCACGCCCGCCGACTCCCACCGCGCCGACCGCGACAAGCACCTGGGCCCCCGCGTCGTCCGCGGCGCCCTCTACACGTTTGTGCGGCCCGAGGACCAGGAGGGGCCCGAGGTCCTGGCCGTGTCGCCCGCCGCCCTGCGCGACCTGCGCATCCGCGCCAGCGAGGCCGCGACGCCCGCGTTTGCCAGTACCGTGGCCGGCAACACCCTGTGGGGGTGGGACGATCGAAGCCCGGACGACCAGGCCCTCAACAAGAGTGACTACCCCTGGGCCCAGTGCTATGGCGGCTACCAGTTTGGACAGTGGGCAGGCCAGCTGGGCGACGGCCGGGCCATTAGCTTGTTTGAAGTGGCGGCGCCCACAACGGCCCGGCCCGATCGCACACTGGAGCTCCAACTGAAGGGGGCCGGGATGACCCCCTATAGCCGGTTTGCCGACGGCAGCGCGGTGCTGCGGTCGAGCCTGCGCGAGTACGTGGCGAGCGAGGCGCTGCACGCGCTGGGGATCCCGACGACGCGCGCGCTGGCGCTGACGCTGCTGCCCAACGTGCTGGTGCACCGGGAGCAGCTGGAACCCGGAGCAATTGTGGCGCGGTTCGCCGAGACCTGGCTGCGCCTGGGCACGTTTGACCTGCTGCACACGCGCGGCGACCGGCCGCTGGTGCAGCGGCTGGCCGACTATGTGGCCGAGACGGTGTACGGCGGGTGGGAGCAGCTGCCGGGGCGGGTGACGGATCCCACCAAGGCTCTGGAGCCGACTCGGGGTGTGCCGAAAGATGTCACAGAAACAAGCACTGACGAAGGAGACAAAGAAAAAAAAGACCCCCCACAAAACCGCTACGCCCGCCTCTACCGCGAGGTCGTCCGCCGCAACGCCCGCACCGTCGCCTACTGGCAGGTCTACGGCTTCATGAACGGCGTGCTCAACACCGACAACACGTCCGTGCTGGGGCTCTCGCTCGATTTCGGCCCTTTTGCCTTTCTCGACAACTTTGACCCGGCCTACACGCCCAACCACGACGACCACCTGCTGCGCTACAGCTACCGCAACCAGCCGTCGGTCATCTGGTGGAACCTCGTGCGCTTTGGCGAGGCCCTCGGCGAGCTGCTGGCCGTCGCCGACCGCGTCGACCACCCGGCCTTTGTCGGCGGCGGCGGCAGCGACGAGAGTGGTGAGGCCAGCGGCGGCATCATGGGCCTCGCGCGTGTGGATGCTGCCGGCGAAAACTCGTCCTCCACCGCCATCGACCATGCTGCTGCCGACCTGACCGCCGTCGCCGAGGACATCATCATGCGTGCCGGCGACGAGTACAAGCTCGTCTTTCTCGGCACCTACAAGCAGCTGTTCCACAAACGCCTCGGCTTGCCGCCCCCCTCCCCCGCCGACCTCGCCGCCGTCGACGACATGGACCCCCTCATCACCGGCCTGCTCGACGTCATGGAGCAGATCGAGCTCGATTTCAACCTCTTCTTCCGCCGCCTCTCCTCTGTCCGCCGCGCTGAAATTGCCACCGAAGCTGCCCGCATCGACACCGCCGCCCGCTTCTTCTACAAAGAGGGCCTCTCTGCCGCTGGCGTCACAGAAGAGGCCGGCCGCAAGCTCGTCGCTGACTGGCTCGAAAAGTGGGGGGACCGCATCGCCGCCTCCGACGACGCCACCACCCTCGACGACGACGCCCGCATCGCCGCCATGAAGGCCGTCAACCCCAACTTTGTCCCCCGCGGCTGGGTCCTCGACGAGGTCATCCGCCGCGTCGAAAAGGAAGAGGACCGCGACGTCTTGCGCCGCATCACCCACATGGCCCTGCACCCCTTTGAAGATGCCTGGCACAACGTCACCCATGTCCTCAGCGACGACGAGCCCCCGCAGCTCTATCAGGGCGACCCCGATGAGGAGGTTCGCTGGACCCAGGATGTCCCGGCCAAAAAACGGGCCATGCAGTGCAGTTGTAGCTCATAGACTGCTATGGAATCAAAAGGCTGAAACTACTGAGTTGCATTGTGCTATCTGTGTTTGTCGGTTCTGTAGATATAGCAATTCTGCCCTGCCGACTCTGTACAAACAAATAAAATAAACTGACTGAAACTTGAAACTGGCATCTCCAACCTTGCCATTCTTTTCCTTCCCTTCATCTTTTGCACTCATTTCCACATTTTTTTTTCCTTTTCAAACCTTACCTCCTTTTCCATCCATCTTTTCTCTTCAAACCACATCTCCTTTCCTTTTCAAAACAATAGTATCGTCAGTATCTCTGCTCTATTTCAAAGTTGCGGGCCACTAGCCTCAGACAATGCTCAACCACTTGGAGATTATATAGCAATGTTGGGCACACGCCACAGCCTCTCGATGCGTCCGGCACCACTGCCGGCATCAGAACAACGCAAAATATTGCAAAACACCAAGCCTAAGAATGCTGTGTCCAAATCGCTCCTTGTGGTAAGTAACCCCGCGGGCGTAGGATGTCTGCTGTGTAGATAGCTCGTAGCAGCGGTGCTGTAAGTGGAGACGGTCATATGATGGTGCTGTGCCTTGGGGCTCGCATATCAAGAAAGCAAGTAAAAGCATAACTGGAAAGCACATAACAAACAAAAAGAAAACATAACAGAAGCTGGCAGGTCGAGGCATTTTAAGGATCAGCCTACTCAGGGCTATAGAGGGCCGGGGTTCCGCCGGAACGGTGACGGGGCGGAGGTGCACCGGCTGTGATCAGTTAGTAGACTGCAACGCAGCAAGACAGGAATCAAGAATGCGGCATACAGTAGCGAGGAGGCAGGCGCCCAACAGAGGGACCGACGCCGGGCCCAGGGCGAGTGGCCACTGCAGGGTTGGTGCACAGCATCCCCACGCGCGAGCCAAACTTGGACCCGCGAAGCGACACTATGTGCTTCCGGATGTGCGCAGCCACAGTCTCGCGGTGCTGGGGGCTGGCGTGCGTCAGAATGTACTGGATCAAGTAGTTGCCGTACTGGTCGCTGGCAATGTCAATGAGTGGAATGCGCGGGCGATCAGGCCGGCCCTCGCACACACGCTCGAGGTAGCGGCTCAAAAAGTCGTTGCCGCCAATCTTGAGGCACTTCTCGACAACCTTGGACGCAAACTGGTCCATGCTGTACTCGGCGGCATACCGAATGACATAGTCAATAGCGCGGCCGCGGTCCCCGGGCGCTCCATGCTCGCAGACGTGCTGGATGCACCAGTTGCCAAACTGGCCATGGGCGACCACGTCAATGTTGGCAAGCACCTCTTCGATGCACGGACGCTGGACGGTTAGTTTGCATGCTGAGGATCAGGGACAAATTATAACTCACCTTGTCTTCTTCGAGGCAGTTCTCAAAGATGTTCTGGACAACCAGGCTGCCCGTCTCGCCCAGAGCCACCTCGTGCCACATGCCACGCAAGGCCTCGTTGACATACTTCATGATCTGGGGAGGCGAGTCGCTCCAGCGCAGCTCAAACAGCTTCTGCCAAACATGGCAGGCATAACGGTGCATAACCGTCTCGGGGATACGGCGCAGGAGCTCGTGCACCATAATGGCCTTGTACTCCTCGGGGACAGAGTCAAAGGCTTTCTGGACCACATGGCAGCCAAAAGGGTCCATCGACAGACTGAGAGTGTTGCCACGTATGGCCTCTGCAATCTTGACAATCTGCTCAGGAGTGCCGTGTTCAAAGCAGCGCTGGACCAAAAAGTTTCCAAAGCGGTTGATCATCAAGGAAAACGCTTCTTCGGCAATGGCCTCGACAATGTCATAGCGCTGCTCGGTGGTGCCCACCTTCAGCTTCTGCTGGAGAAAGATGGACGCCTGCTGGTCGTTGCTGGTGACAATCTTGTCAACTATGTAGCGCTAATCACAGTTGACGTTGCGGTCAAGCAGACGACGGTAGTTGAGCGGTTCGGTCGTCGGCATAAACGTCTGCTGCGACGAGGAAGGCTGGCAAAAGTAGTCAGCAGTGCTGGTCATTCCACTCACGTCACTCAAGTATGAGCTTGCACCGAGACTTACCTCGTTGAACTCCGAGGCGTGCGGCGACAGAGGAGTCCCAATGGGAGGCTGCGACGCCATGTACTGGGGATACATGGCCAGAGCAGCCGAGGTCGCGCTCGGGCCGGCAGCGTAGACGCTATTGTTCGCATACTGCATTTGGCCGGCTCCAAACGTATTGTAGCCGGCAAACGCAGGGCCCGCCGACATGTGCGAGTCCATCCGAGCATCGGGCCGCTGCGAAGGGGGGCGCAGGATGAGATCCGTGTCGGAAGCCAAGTGCTCACCTGTTCCCTCATTCATGGGAGCATGGCCATCTCCAAAGGACTGGGTGGCAGCTGCCTCCATGTAGCTGGCAATGGTGCCACGAGAGGGCGGCCAGATAGAGGCAGGCTGGGGCGCAAATGTGTTGGTGACAGGGCCGTGAGGAAGAGTCCCTGGGGCAGGGTTGAAAGGCTGCTGAAAGCCAGACTGCTGGGTCTGCTGGGTCTGCTGGGTCTGCTGGGTGTTGAGACCAGTAGGCCACATGTTGCGCGTGCGGCTGATGCCACCGGACAAGAAATCCGCCGTGTCTTGTCGGTTCTCTTCCGGCGGTGCCCAAATATTGTTCTCGCGGTTGTACAGCGACCGCGCAGTCTGGGTCGGAATTGTACCAATCGGCGTGATGTGACCAGTGCCTCCAGGGGTTGGGTAGTCCGGGTCAGTCGCGGCAACGGACAAAATCTGGGAGGCATCCGACTGCGATGTCGTGCGATTCGTGGTAAGCTCCTGGCCGAGGCAGTTGATCCGGTGCTGCGCCTGGGCGAGCTCCAGCTTGAGGCGAAGCACTTCATCAGTCCCGGTTGTGTGCATGCCATTGGAGGAATGGTTGGCAGCGGTTGGGGGCGCCATCATGTTGTCGATGCCAGATGCCACCGGGACGCTGTTGTATGCTTGATGGGTTCCCATAGCCCGGGCATAGGCCGCGACCGCTTCGGCTCTCTTCTTGTTCTCGTTCTGCTCCCGGATGGCCACTTGCTGCTCCGACAGCTTTGCAAGGAGGGAGTCCATGGGGTAGGCGTTTTCGCGGGCCTATCAAACGAGGCTGTCAGAGTGCTGGCGAAGTTGGCTGATTTCGTGAGACTTACCTGTGCACCCAGATTGTTGGCAAGTTTGTTAGAGTTCAGTGGCGCAATGTTGTTTCTGATTGAACCAAACGAATCCTATAAGGAAGATGTTAGTGTTTGCAAGTGAAAAAAGACAAAGTGCAGCCTCTTCGAGTCAAGTCAAACGTAAACGCCCGCAAAAAAAGTGAATACATGCGCAAAGAGCTCAACCAAACAAGCAAAGAAACACATGCATAGAACGTAGTAGCAATCTTCCCTCCCACGAACCTATCCCACAAACCAATCCCAAGAACCAATCCCATGAACACAACCCACGAACCAAGACAGCAGAACAACCCGGAGTGGAGAGAGCCAACGAGACCCTACTTACCTGGGTGTTCTGGTTCGGATTGTCATCGGCATACGTCCCAGGAGCCTCGTCTTGGCCATACCCACGGGGTCCAGTCGAGTGACGCTGGAAAGGAGACCCGGTGGACGGAGAGGGAGACATTGTCAGACCCTGTCGTCTTTTCTTCTCTCGAGAGAGTGGAAAGAAGGACAAGGATATGGCAGCGGCTTGGGCTTGTTCGGAGCAAAGGCCGTGGTTCCCAGTGGAGGTGTAGGTGCTAAAATGGCAAAGATGCCGAAGTAGATCGGATGCAATAAACCAACGGGAGGGGAAAAGGTGCAGGCGAGTAAACCTCAAAATAGGAGGCTAAGATCTGAAGGGCAAAAGAAGAAAAGTAGAAGGCAAAACAGAATCCACCACACTCTTTGACAGAAACGAACGGACAGCCACTGGGGTGCAAGGTGAAGTGCACTCCGAGGACAAGAATGCAGATGAGGGCAAAGAAGAAGAGAGAAGCAGAGCCACCACTGCAAATGCAGCAGCAAATGAAAAAAAAAAACGGTCTTTTGATGCAAACGAGAAGTGAAGGACGCAATGTGAGACAGTAGAGGGTTGATTGTTAGCCAAACAAAGAGGGAGAAGAGGGAAAGAGGAAGAAAGGAGGGAGAGGAGGAGGGAGAAAGCGATCAGAACAGACAAGACAAAAGCTGGAGAAGGTAAGTGTCAACTATATAGCAAATAGGCAAGAAGAATGTAGCTTTCTAAAGCCAACTGGCAACCAAGGAGAAACCAGAAGAACTATGTACTTGTAGGGGAAGAAGCCACAATACTCTCGAAGAGGAAAGCCCGACTGTACTGCCTGACGGGTACCTACCCAAAGAAGTAACGGACTGCCGTTATCTGGGGATCTGGAGCGAAGACGGAGAAATGCAGGCAGGATATGCCTTGATGTCTTGGGGAGATGAGGTCGGAAGGGGAAAGAGCAGATGGCGGATACCAGCAGCAAGGGAAGGAGAGTGTAACCAAGTCGAGGGGTGGAGGAAAGGAGAAGGAAAGAAGGAAAAGTTAAGGGGAAAGAGCAATGGGAAATTTATAAGAACGGAAGGGAGGAAGCAGGACGGCCGGGGGAGAACGGTGAAAAATATCCGGGCCAGGAAAAAAACCTCTGACAGATGAGAATAGGAAAGAGCAAAGAGCAAGGAGCAGATTAAACCAGAAGGCAGGTACGGCAGCCTCCCTGTCCCTATATCGACGAATAGGAAGGCGTTTTTGAGGCTTGCTCAGATAAAATTTTCTTCTCTTCAATTTCTCTGACGTAGTACGAAGATGTCCGGCCGTAGTGCTCAGATGGAAGGTACCATTGAGATGATGTAGCTACGAGTACGTGGTTCTCATTGAGGCCGGCATAGGTATGTCGCCGGCGAATGGATAGCACTGGTTGGCCTCGATGACGAGAGGTGCTCAAACGCCCAGCACAAAGCACAGGAGGAACCACTGCGACAATAAAGTACAGCACAAAAATGCGCCGACCTCGGTGATCCTTTTGTAGCCATTGTGGAAGGAAGTAATGCTCAGGACATGATGCAGGGGAGAGCGGGGACAGTTGCGTGAAGGAGGGTACGAGTATCGTGCATGGCCAGGGCAGCTGACGAGGGCCACCAATAAGAATAATAGCTCACACACTCTCAGATGAGAGAAACCTGAAGTTTGTACGAGTATGATATCATTGTTTGATAGAGAAGGCACGATCCAGAGCGAGAAGAATGCGCAATGACATGAGCTGGATCTGCGACCGGGCCCTTAGCTTTGCAGGAAGGAACTATCAAAACAAAACTCTCACAATATGAGAATGCGCACATACAGAGCATTTGAATGAGCACTGTGATGCCATGGAGTTGATGGGGTGGTGTTTGAACTGGTATTCGTACAGGTGGTGACAGCCATAGCTTGGGGGGGTGACAAAGCAACAAATGAGGGCATCAGATTCGCACAACACTTTCACCCAACATAAAATATATCAGCATGTAGCCCAAGCTGAGGCGGTCATTTTCATTCTACTTTTACTGCATCATGGTCAATATGTCGTTGTCAGGTGTCCTAAATGGTGGTGCTCAGAGCCCACTATGGGAACAAACGCAGAGGCCCAAAGCATGCCACTGCCAGGCCATACGTGTGCGGCATCAGCCCATTCTACTTCACATGCACCTCAATGATGGAAAGAGCTCTCATGCAGTTGAGTCAGATAATACCGCACTTTTGCTCTGCTCGTAGTCCTGCGGGAGGTGGCCAAAAACTATGCAGGCCGCGGCGGATAGATGCATTTCTGTGCAGATACAGAAATAGTCATGGAAAGAACAATCACAAGGAGTGCACGAAGCAAAGAAAAGGTGTTTTGGATAGTGGTAAGAGTTTTCCTACTTTTGAGCACATATTTACATCAGAAGCACAACTAATGGGACTATATCTGTATGCCTGCAGATGCCCACGAGTGTATGATCTCACGTGATTCTGCAGGCAGTCAAATAGCAATCCGGTCAGACCTACTCGTAGAAGTCCTACGAGTGAGTACTGAACAGCAAGAACATTGGGAAGGGCAATGCCCAGCAACAGCGGCTCAACAATATCGTAGGCGTTGGGTGGAACTTGGTCGAATCGCTCCTGTTGGCAGCTGTAGGCGACATCGCGCTACTGGTGTACAGCAGCCGTTATCAGATCTCTGTCACATCATTGGCTAGGTTGGTCAAATTACTCGTGTCACCTTGGGGTGCCTTCCTGTAACACCCTTTTGGGTTCCTTCCGTTTGAGGGAGGGGCATAGAAAGAAATGGAAAGCGGGGGACTGGGGATCCAGCCAGAACTGTTACGCACGTAAGATCCAGAGCAAGATGATGCCATGTTGTGGTCCACTTGAAGCAGTTGGCCGGCAAGGTCTTTTGTCCTGTAAAGAGGGACGGCAGCAACTTGCCCAATCAGAGGTGTGGCAGCAAGAGGCAGATAATGGCGTAAGAGATTTCCATTTCTTTGCTTTCTTTGCTGTAACATAATGCTCTCTGAGCAGACGTCTGACACAGTGCTGAAAGGCAAACAGTGCCATAAAGCAGTAGCCAAAACCAGGCAGGCACGAGCAAAAAGCGAACGTGACGGCATACGTAAAACAAAACAGGACACAGAGCATCGTGCATGGCTCTCCCTTTATCTCTTCTTCTTCTTGTCTGTCGGTGTCAGTCAGAGGCCTCAAATAGCTCAAAGGAGTAGGAGACAACGTACCGGCCTCGGCCTTTCTCTTGGCAGAGCCCTTGCCACGGGAGCGGACACTGTATTGTTAGCACTATTCGTACAAGTAGTAATGGAATAGGAAATACAAACCCGTCCAGGTGCTCGAGCCGGTCCACATCCTCCCAGTTCTCAACATGGAGTTCCGGGGCAAAGGCGTCCCTGAGGTCGCGGAAGGTCACGGGCCGCTTCGGGTAGTAGGAGGCCAGCGCGGGGCCCCGGAGACGCTGCCGCAGGATCTTGTTGCCCATGCGGATGCCCTCGGGGTTGTAGGTTTGGGCGAAGACGTTGCATTGGGCCTGGAGGGTCAGCTTGTGAATGAGGCAAAAGAGATTTGGTCGTCGAGATGAAGGGTTCGGTTGGGAGCCTCGGCGGCAGCGCGTGGCTGTAGATGGAATGGACGCACCTTCATCAGGTCCAGCAACCGGGCGCGTGGTACAGACATTGTGGCGTTGGTTGTGTGCGGCGTAAGCGACCAAGGACGAACGTGAAGCCAGCGTCGTGATGTCTGGGCCGATTGACGTCGGAGCGATGCAAAACTTCCGCTCCCGTGCGCTGTGATTGGTTGGATTCGTCAAGCAGGGGCGTTGTTAAAACGGGTCCACGCATCGCTAGCTTTTTGATCAGCCTCAGCTCAAGCTAGCGAGCCTGCTGCATACATTGAAATTGGGATAATCTTTTCTTTCTTATACATTTTGTTCCTTTTTTGATAGAATTCTTTTTCAAAATAGAATGTCAAAACGACAACTCGGCGAAGAGGCAGCGCCTCAAGGAGTACTGCCAAACGGCAAGCGGCAGAAAACGGCCCACGCCGCGATCTCTCCAGATCAGCTGGCTCTGCTGGACAGGTTCTCAAAAGAGCTGCGTGCGTTTGTCAAGGCTGCAAAGAAGGAGAAGAAGGGCACAGAGGACGGGGCGGCCAAGGGCGATGAGGCCGATTCGTATGCCCAGCTGGCCGAGCTGAGCGCTGCCGTGCTGCCAATATTGCTACCGCAGAGTGACGCCGCCGCTGCTGCTTCATCACAACCTCCAGCATCGCCAGCGCCGTCGTCTACTTCGCTCGCTTCTCGTCCGCCACCAACAGAGCCCACCGCACAAACAACAAAACCACCATCAACCCCTCTGGTCCTCACACACGCCCACGTCACGCCGCTGCCTTGCAACCTGGCCGCCTGGACGCCGGCCGACATCCCTCCCGGCGGCGGCTACCCACCGCTGCCGCCCATCCCCGACGCGGCCCTGGCCCAGATGGCCTCGACGCACCGCGGTGTGCTGGGCGGCGGCGCGGGCGTTGAGGCGGCCAACTACGAGACGCTCGAGTTTGTCGGCGACGCGTTTATCTATCACGTCGCGGCCGAGCTCATCACGCAGACGTTCCCGCGCATCTCGGTCGGCCGCCGTTCGCAGATGCGCGAGGGCCTGCTGCGCAACGTCAACCTGGCACAGTATACGGTGCACTACGGCCTGGACAAGCGCGCGCAGATCCCCGACGAGTTTGTGGGCGACGGCCGCGACAAAGGGTCGCGCGCGACCGACCGTGGGCGACAAAAGGTCAATGGCGACCTGTTTGAGGCCTATGTGGGCGCACTCGTGCGTGCCAAGAGCCCGGTCGCCGGTTACGACAGTTTTGCCGTAACGGTGTCCTGGCTGCGGTCACTGTGGGCGATGACGCTCGCGAGCGATATCGAACGCGAGTACCGCCGCCGGTCGGGAGGGGCGGTGGCACGTCCGGCAGCCTCTGGAAGTGGAGTTTCTGCTGCTGATACTGCTGATTCTGCTTCTCCTTCTACTGCTACTGCTGCTGCCGCACCGGCACCCTCCGCAGTACAACCGCCCGCCAAGGTCCGGCTGGCTGCGGCCATTGTTTGCCGCGGCGTCGTCATCCGCTACGACGAGGTGCCAACAACAAAGCCAAAGCGCGACAAGTTTACCAACATGCCGCTGTTTACCGTGTCGGCAACGGTGGAAGCCTGGGGCAAGACGACGCTGCTGGGCACGGGGACGGCGCTGAGCAAGCGCGAGGCGGGCGAGAAGGCGGCCGAGCGGGCGCTGGAAAACGGCAAGCTAATGAAGGAGTACAAGGCCAAAAAGGCCGAGTACCTGGCGCGGGTAGAGGCCGAGGCCAAGAAGGAGGCGGAGCAAGAGCAGGCCGAGTGAGGTTTTTGATTTGGCATTGCAAGATACCAGTCTGTAGCGACGGCGAGTCTGTAGGATATATTTCATATTTCACATTTCTGCTTGACGTCTTTCGGTGGCTTCTTTCAGTTATCATTTGCATTGAATCAAGATTGGGACGAATGATCATATGTCTATGTACTGAGTACTCGTAGGTCGGCACGGACATAAATCGGAGTACTACTGAACTTTACAACGTGAGATTTTATAAAATTGAAACAACAAAAATCAAGGGGGAAAAATATATGATAAATGCAGTATATCATATAATCATCATCAAAATCCTGACATCTATACTCGTGTTCAATAGACATGGAAAATGCCCTCTAAGGATTATGAAAGCACAACTATCAACGGAATAAGAAACAGAAATACGGCAAGATGAAGCTCGCAAGACACGTCGTCACGTGCCCCACCTCGATGCTCCTCCAGCTACTCCGTACTCGTTTTTCGTACACTGGCGCCGAGGCTGCACACATCTCCAGACAGACCGCCTCGCATGGCATCATTAGTCATCGTTCATAGCAGCATAGCAACACTCCTGCAAAGACACAAGCTTTAACGTTTCGATAATGTAAACTGAATTCAAATCGAATTGGTTCTCACCTGCATCAAAGCTATCCGTCTCCCGTAGCTGCCTATGCCACTCGTCATATCTGATAGCTTGTACCGCTCGTACTCCGTACTCCGTCTGTGCCCCCATTCCCTAGCGTAGCACCTATCCTCGGCTCTCCTCCCCTGAATCCACTACTAGACTGCGCTGGCACGCGCCCGAGCACGACCCCGGCTTTGGTTCCCCATATTCTGGCACGCACCACCGACGCATCCTCGTACTTGTAACACGCCGAGCATTCGGCTCGACGACGGAGAAGACGAGCTTTTCACTTTCAATACAGCATAACCAGCCGACACGGTCTTGTTGGTTAGCGGGCATAATCACCTCCCCGCCTACCTCCGTCTACACCGGCCTGCTCCGGCCTTTGCCCTTGGGGACGGCCCGGAGGAGAACAGCATCCGGCGCAGCCGTTGCAACGCGATCCCGCCACCGACGCCATGGCCGACTCCGTCGGTGAGTTTTTGTTTGTGCATCCTATACATCCCCCCCCAAGCTAACAAAAAGACCGCGTCTTTGTCCATGCGCTCAATACGGTCAAGAAAATCCCCAAGACGGGTGCGGCGCGCCCCCCCGCGGCGGACCGCATGCGCCTCTATGGCCTGTACAAGCAGGCCATGGAGGGCGACGTCGACGGCGTCATGGACCGGCCCAACGCCTACTCGGGCCTGTCGGTGGACGAGATCCGGCGCGAGCAGGACAAGTGGGACTCGTGGAACGCGCAGCGCGGTCTTGGCCGGACCGAGGCCAAGCGGCGGTACATTGAGACGCTGATTGACACGATGCACACCTATGCCAATACGCAGTAGGTTTTGAAAGAACAAAAAAACAAACAAAGTGACGCCCGCTAACAACCAGACCTGCGACAGAACTGGTGGCCGAGCTCGAGTTTGTGTGGAACCAGATCAAGGACAATGACAACAACAACAACAACAACAACAACAGCCCAGAGTCGTCCGACTCGTTTCGCAAAGAACGCGACACCGCCTATGGCATCGGCGTGCCGTCGCCGCAGCCCGACCAATACTACGATGCCTACGACGGCCGGCCGCGGAAAGAGCGCGACCCACCACGAGACACGGCGGGCCACCGGCGGACGAGCACGACGGCGTCTGACGGCGGGCCCATGAAGATGCTGAGCCCGATGAGCGAAGAAGACGAGGCCGAGCGCGAGAACCGCATGCGCATGATTGAGGAGGAGCTGGCGGCCGAGGTGGAGGAAGAAGACGAAGAGGAGGAGGATGATGAAGATGAGGAGGAGGAGGAGGAGGACGACGACGCCCGCGACGACGACGGTTTCTTACGGCGAAAATCGCCTTTCAACGCGGGAGGATTGCGTCGAGGGTCGGTTGCACCTGCACGAGGATCAGTACGCGGGACCGGCAAGACGTCCACGTCAGGTGGCACGCGAGGTGCCGGGAAACGACTTTCTGCGGCGGCGGCGGCCACAGCACCCGGCAAGGATGATAACGACAACGACAACGACGACGAACAACCACTGGCGCGCCCTCAGCCGTCGCAGCGCTGGGCCAAGATGATGGAGCGGGCCATGGTCAAGCTGTCGGCCGAGATTGCCGCCCTGCGCGAGCAGATCTCCTCGGGCCACGACTTCCGGTGGCGGCAGGAGTCGGCGACGCGGCGAAAGACGGGCGTGGCGGCGTGGCTCGGGTGGCTCGGGTGGCTGGCGTGGGTAGTGTTCAAGCACGCGGCGCTGGACGCGGTGCTGCTGTCGGCCGTGCTGGTGTGGATGCGGCGGCGCAAGGATCGGCGGCTGGAGGACCACGTGCGGGCGGCGCTGGTGGTGCTGCGCGAGTACATACGCAAGGTGCTGCCGGCGAGGTAGCGTGCTTGTTGATTTGGTTGCTGACATTTTGTATATGAGCGTGCGTTGATCTCTTTAGTATATATATGCATCACGGGCCAGTGATGAAGCCTTGAATATGAGCCTGATTTATTGATGTATTTGATCGACATTTGATCTTGCGACAGGAGCTATGATATGTGATAGCTGTTAAACATGAATTGATTGTAGACGGCCTTGAAAAACTTACGGTCATAGAGTTACGGTAGATGCTCTACAGACAGCGCGTGCTTGTACTAGAAGGCGTGAGGCTGATGTGGTGATCCAGCAAGTGACTCCACACTTTTCCGTCGCGACCACCGCAGATACTTGGCTCAACGCCTGTCTCTTTCTCTCACGTACTCACAACGGCTTCTTATCCTACGGATCGCATCTATCACCATGGGCGCAGACAGTCTCATGGTCTCGCCCACGCGCGGCGACGACGACGACGACGACATTGACATTCCCATGTGCGAAAGCCCCATCAGCAACACGAACTCGCCGACAAAGACGCTGGGGACGGCCGACACCAAGAAGCCGCAGGGTTCGACCGACACCAAGCCAGAGGGTGACGCGCCGGCGCCAATACCACCACCACCGCCACCACCGCCGCCGGCACCACCGACCTCGTCCTCCCCGCCACCGACCGCGAACGCCCCGCCGCCCCGCGTCACAACCGTCACGCCCGCGTCCTTTGTCCCCATTGACGCCGACTGGTCTCTGCCAGTCAACAACATCGAGCTCCTCAGCAAGAGCGAACACGCCCACGTCATGCTGGGCACGCTGGATTACTATCGGACCGGCGTGCGCCAGGGCATCCTGCACCTGGCGTCGCTGGACCGGCAGCGCATCCTGCTGGCCCAGGCCCAGGCGGAGGCGGAGGAGGAGGCCGAGGGCACGCGGCCGCAGGAAGGCGAGGATCCAACCACCGACGCCGACTTTATCCCACCGCCCGAGGTCAACGACATGATTGCCGCCATGTGTGCACTCGCCGTGCCGGGCGCCGACTACAGCATTACAACGGCGGCACTCAAAGCCGTGCCCATCCAGTTCCCGGTCCCTCCCTTTGGCGAGCGGCCCGGTGGCCGACGCGAGCACATCCGCGAGCTCAACGAGGTGGCCGAGCAGGCCATTATGCACCTGGCCGGCTTTGATGCGCACATGGGCCAGCAGCGGGCGCGGTGGACGGCCGTGCTTGAGCAGGAAAAGGCCGGGTCGCAGGTCGGCAGCGAGGTCGGCGACAATATGAAGAGAGGCATCAGCACGCCGCCGCCGCCGCCGCCACCACCACCACCTCCATTGACTGGAGAGGATGTGGCCATGACAGGTGTCTAAAAGCATCCCATAGTTTGATTACGAGTTGATACCCAATGCATAATCTTTGTTTCTTCATCACGCGCATTGTCAAGTATGTGTACGTGCAGCTACTCGTACATGCCATCATCGAAATGTAGCAACCGGCGGTAAGAGGCCATGGTCATTGCAGCGTCTTCTCCGAAAAGAAACCATCCGCTCCCAGACTTCCATAACGGTGCCTATAAAAAATCCCTCTGGAGCACAAGATAGAGGGGGACTCGACTGAAGTCGCAGTATTTGCCGTCGCTTTGATCGTGAGATCGCTGGCGCGCGGCAAAGGGAGAGCGTCCAAGCTCACCTACAATAAAGTGTGCCCGTGGTACAATATGGAGGAGAAAGGAAGAGAAAGCAAGCCAAAGACATTGGGAGTCGAGATTTTCTTATATAGGCCGCTCCAGCTGACTAAGTTTGATCCACATTCTGCTTGCAAAAAAAAAGTGGCAGCATCGCACCATGCTGCCCCGGTCGGCCAATCACGCACGCTGTTGAGCTTCGTTCCGGCTGTGGGGTGCTCCCCCCCCGCCACGCAGCCAATCACAGCGCCCCTGAAGCCAATCGCATCCATTTTGTACGGAGAAGCAGCAATTCGCTCCCCCGTTTCTTCTTCCAGACGGTCGCTCCTTCCCTCTGTTCCCCTTCGTCCCTTGTCTGCCCGCTTTCTCCTTCGGAATCGCCTTCAAAGCCTATCAACCATCCCACGGCGAGGCCAGCTACCACGACACCTCTCCACTCTCACTCTCTCGTCGATATTTTGCACGAACTGCCGGCCATTTAGGTTGCTGCCGCCCGACCGTTTTCGTCTTTCGTCTTTTTTCTTTTCCTCATTTTCATTCCCCATCTCACGGCTACGGCGGGATTTGCTTGCCGGCCTCCCGACGACACCGACGACACCGACGACGTCAACACCGACGACGACGACGACATCGGTGTGATCGTGTACGACCTCGAAATCGTCAACCTCCTCTAATTCTATTCTACACAAATTCTATTCTACACAATCTCCCCCCCACAACAACATGTTCCGGCAAGCACTTGCGCGGTCAGCGCTGCGGTCCGGCCGTCAGGCTGTGCGGGCTGCCCGGCCATTCTCGGCGACGGCCCAAAGACCCGCCGAGGTCGAGCTCACAATTGGTGCGTGTGGCGAAGCTGGTTTTGATTTTAACTGTGTTGAACAACAGTAGCTAACTTTGACAGACGGCAAGAAGGTGTCCATAGAAGGTATGTCGAGCACAGCTCGACTCGATCGACTCGTTCGTTCGCGAGCGTCATGTTAACAACAGCAGCGGGTTCCGCCTTGATCCAGGCTTGCGAGAAGGCCGGCGCAACAGTGCCAAGGTGAGTGAGCTGTCGCCATATTCAAACAAACAACCTGCTAACCATGTCAGATACTGCTACCACGAGTATGTTATTCGTTATCACTCGACATCGACGACACAAAACTAACCCCCAGGAAACTCATGATTGCCGGCAACTGCAGAATGTGCCTCGTCGAGGTCGAGCGTGCACCGAAACCCGTGGCGTCGTGCGCGTGGCCCGTGCAGCCCGGCATGGTGGTCAAGACCAACTCGCCGCTGGCCCACAAGGCCCGCGAGGGCGTCATGGAGTTCTTGCTGGCCAACCACCCGCTGGACTGCCCCGTGTGCGACCAGGGCGGCGAGTGCGACCTGCAGGACCAGTCGATGCGGTACGGCGCCGACCGCGGGCGGTTCCACGAGGTGGGCGGCAAGCGCGCGGTGGAGGACAAGAACATTGGCCCGCTGATCAAGACGTCGATGAACCGCTGCATCCACTGCACGCGGTGCGTGCGGTTTGCCAACGACATTGCGGGCATGCCGGAGCTGGGGTCGACGGGCCGCGGCAACGACCTGCAGATCGGCACGTACCTGGAGAAAAACCTGGACTCGGAGCTGTCGGCCAACGTGATCGACCTGTGCCCCGTGGGCGCGCTGACGTCCAAGCCGTACGCGTTCAAGGCGCGGCCGTGGGAGCTGAAGCACACGGAGTCGATTGACGTGCTGGACGGGCTGGGGTCCAACATCCGCATCGACTCGCGCGGCCTCGAGGTGATGCGCGTGATCCCGCGGCTCAACGACGACGTCAACGAGGAGTGGATCAACGACAAGACGCGGTTTGCCGTGGACGGGCTCAAGACGCAGCGGCTGACGATGCCGCTGGTGCGGCGTAACGGCAAGTTTGAGCCGGCCGACTGGGAGCAGGCGCTGACCGAGGTGGCCGAGGGCTTCCGCAAGGCGGCGCCGCAGGGCAACGAGTTCAAGGCGGTGGCGGGCCAGCTGGTCGAGGTGGAGTCGCTGGTGGCGATGAAGGACCTGGCGAACCGGCTGGGCTCGGACAACCTGGCGCTGGACACGGCGACGGGCAGCGCGCCGGTGGCGCACGGCGTGGACGTGCGCAGCAGCTACCTGTTCAACAGCAAGATCTGGGGTATTGAGGAGGCGGACGCGATGCTGATTGTGGGCAGCAACCCGCGGCACGAGGCGGCGGTGCTGAACGCGCGCATCCGCAAGCAGTGGCTGCGGTCGGACCTGGAGATTGGCGTCGTCGGCGAGTCGTTTGAGTCGACGTTCGAGTTTGAGCACCTGGGCACCGACTACGCGGCGCTGCAAAAGGCGCTGGCCGGGCCGTTTGGCAAGAAGCTGGCGGCGGCCAAGCGGCCGATGATCGTCGTGGGCTCGGGCGTGACGGACCACGCCGACGCCAAGGCCATCTACGAGCTGGTGGGCAGCTTTGTCGACAAGCACGCGGCGACCTTCCAGACGGCCGAGTGGAGCGGCTACAACGTGCTGCAGCGGGCGGCGTCGCGGGCCGGCGCGTACGAGGTGGGCTTTGTGCCGCCCTCGACGGCCGTGGCGGCGACCAAGCCCAAGTTTGTGTGGCTGCTGGGCGCCGACGAGATTAGCGAGGCCGACATTCCCAAGGACGCCTTTGTCGTCTACCAGGGCCACCACGGCGACAAGGGTGCGCAGCTGGCCGACGTTGTGCTTCCGGGAGCCGCCTACACGGAGAAGTCGGGCACGTACGTCAACACCGAGGGCCGCGTGCAGATGACGCGTGCGGCCACGAGCCTGCCCGGTGCGGCGCGCACGGACTGGAAGATCTTGCGTGCGGCCAGCGAGTTCCTGGGCGTGCCGCTGGAGTACGACGACGTGGCGCAGCTGCGCGACCGCATGGTGGAGATCAGCCCGGCGCTGGCGGCGCACGACGTGGTCGAGCCCGTGGCGCTGCCGCAGCTCAGCAAGGTGCAGCTGGTCGACCAGAACAAGGGCAGCAAGGCGACGGGGGCGCCGCTGGCCAAGGTTATCGACAACTTTTACTTTACCGATGCGATTTCACGAAGGTATGTCGTTTTTCGTTTCTCCTTTTCGTTTCTCGTTATATGTCTCATGCTAACTTTCCAGCTCCCCCACAATGGCGCGGTGCTCGGCTGCCAAGGCGTCGGGCAACCCCAAGACCAACTTTATGGCCCCCGGCATGGGCGAGGACAAGCCGCTGGGCCAGGTGGCCTATGGCGTGTAGAGGGGACGCTTTCGGTTCAGTTTGCTGGGCAGGCAACGTGCAGACGGCCTGTGCATCCATTTGATTTGATTTGTTCGTGTTGCTCTTCTTGTCTTTTGCGTCATGTCTTTGCTTGCATCTGCCTTTTGTACATATACGGAGCATGGCTCCTTGAAGTAAGAAATAAGAAAATATAAGAATAAATCATAAGGCGTGGCATAGACATAGACATAGACATAGACGTAGACATAGACGTAGACGTAAACATAAGCCATAAGAAGACGTGAGACATAAGAAAGACATAAAATATTAGACATCAACACCAAAGACAAGAAACATCAAGACATCAAGCCAAGTTAACCTGTATGCAATTCATGTATCATAAATCATCAGCTTGCTGCTTGCTCTGTGCATCTGCCTCGCCGTCTGTAGCCGTCAGAGTGGTGTCCACTGGCGGAGGGAACTCCAGGTCAACCCCTCCCAGTGGTGTCTGCTGTGCCTTGGGACTGCTCGTGTCGTCGGTCAAAAATGACAAAGTCGACGACGCCGACGTCGCAGCATCCCCATCCCGCTCCCACGGCTTGCGCGGCGCCGTCAGCTTGCCCAGCGGCACCACGCCCGGCTGCCGCAACACCGTGTCGGGAATCTGCCGGATGCCCTCGAGCTCTTTACCGGACTGGATGGCCTCGACAATTTGGGCAAACTTGTCCGAGTACGGGGCTTCATCGGGGGTGGCCGTCGTAGTAGAGACAGGAGCAGTGGCTTCTTTCTCCACCTGCAACCGGCTCTTCGGCGCAGTCCGCTGCCACAGCGGCACAGTATCCCGGATCGGCGGCGTCGGCGTGCCGTCAAACGGGTTGATGAGGGGTGCGGCAGCAACGGCCTCGGCGATGCGGCGGCTAAAGGACGGGGCCTGGGCTGTCGACTCCTCCACGCCGGCGTCCACCTCCTTGGCTGCGGCGTACAGCGCGCGCAGCAGGCGGCGGTCGACCGAAGGGTAGTCTGGATGGCTGCTGCGGTAGAGCTGGTAGTGGGTGAGGTCGATGCGGCGGCCGGTCTTTTGGCGGTAGAAGACGGTGCGGCAAAAGGCGGCGTTGCCCTCGTGGCGGGGGTCGGGGAAGAGGGCGGGCTGGCCGCCGAGGGTCTCGACGAGGCCGAGCTGGGGGCGGTGGTCAGTTGGTTGCTGGCAGAGAAATAAATGTAAGGCAGACAGGAAAAAGAAACCTACCAAAAAGACCTTTTGCTTGGACCAGGGAAACGAGTCAAAGGCCTCAATGTCGGCGGCCGACGGCGGTTCCGGCGCTGGGTCTGTGGCCATGGTGCAGGCTTATTGCAGACTTATATGAATGATGAATGTATCAGATCAAGTAATCAAGGATCAGATAATCAAAAGCCGAGACGTTGAAGATCTGACAGACCGTCATACTCGTACTCAAGCCAGCCGAGGCTCGCATCCCTGTACCGGACCCTTACAGCACCTTCCCCGCTATTCGGGGCCCCAATCGTCTCATCTCCACTGCCGGGGGGGTCCACTGCACCGGGATTAGATAATCGCTGCAGCCGCAGGTACGAGTAGCCGTTTGCTCTCCGCTGTTTACTAGGACCACTCCCGCAAACAACGTACGCCGATCCCACTCCTCCTTTTACACCAAATACCGACACTACCGTCACTCGTCACTCGTCACTCGTCACTCGACACCCCTTCTTTCCGCCCTCATGCGTTGCGCAGCGGTTCGCGCGCTCCGGACGACCTGCCAGCACACGGTCCGCGGCTTGCCCTCGCGCAGTAGCAGCAGTAGCAGCAGTAGCAACGTCCGTTTTCTGTCGACATCGCGCCCGTCTTCTCCTACCACCCACGCGCCCCTGCAGTCCTCCATGCACGCCCGCCGCCTTAGTGTTGCTGTGCTGTCGGGCCTGGTCGGCTACGGCGCCTACCACGTATACCAAGGAGAGGATGACGGCAGCGGCAATAAGACGCAAGCTGCTCCGTTCTCGACTAAATCGTCCTCGACCTCGTCATCCGACACGGGAACAAGCGCGGCAGCCGCGGCGACGCGCAACGTGCTTGTCATTGGCGCCAACGAGCTCACCACGGGCACGCTGACGGGCGACGCGCCGCTGTCCAAGTACGCCGACGACGCCGGCCGGCGCGTCATTGAGATGCTCAACGCCGACCAGGTGACCGAGCGGCTGCGCCAAAACGAGGAGTCGTACGGCATCCACCGCGGCCGCGGCGTGCTGCGGTACGATCTGGTGCAGGTGGCGAGCAACTACCCGATCGAGGACGACCACGCCGAGCGGATTGTCGAGGTGCCGGGGAACGGAGGCAGCAGCAGCAGCAGCGGCAGCAGCAGCGGCAGCAGCAACAATGCTGACCCATCCGACTGGATGTTTTGGGGCGTCTTTGACGGCCACTCGGGCTGGACGACGTCGGCCAAGCTGCGCCAGACGCTGATCAAGTACGTCGCGCACGAGCTCAACGAGACGTACAAGACGGCGGCGGCGAAAGCACCGCCGGCAAACGCAAACGCAAAAACAGCAGACGACGCGCCGCCGCCGTCGCCACCGGCCGACGCCATTGACGGCGCCATCAAGTCGGCCTTTGTGCGCCTCGACGACGACATTGTCCAGCGCAGCGCCGAGACCGTGCTGGCGCAAAAGTCCAAGACCGTCGCCGCCGAGATGCTGACGCCCGCGCTGTCGGGCTCGTGCGCGCTGCTGTCCTTTTACGACAGCCGGTCCAAGCTGCTGCGCGTCGCCTGTACGGGCGACTCGCGCGCCGTGCTGGGCCGCCGCGGACCCTCGGGGAAATGGACGGCGACGCCACTGTCGACCGACCAGACCGGCAGCAACCCGGACGAGGAGGCGCGCATCCGCGCCCTGCACCCGGGCGAGCCGCATGTCATTCGCAACGGCCGCGTGCTGGGTGGCCTCGAGCCGTCGCGCGCCTTTGGCGACGCCACGTACAAGTGGACGCGCGACGTCGCCGACCGCCTCGGCAAGTCATTTTTCGTGCGCCAGCAGTCGCCGCTGCTGCGCACCCCGCCCTACGTCACGGCCGAACCTGTTGTCACAACGACCAAGATCCAGCCTGAAAACGGCGACTTTGTCGTCATGGCCACCGACGGCCTCTGGGAGATGCTGACCAACGAGGAGGCCGTCGGCCTCGTCGGCACATGGCTCGAGCAGCAGAAAGCGGCGGCGGCCAAGAATAAATCTGGCTCGTCGTCCTGGTCCCTGTTTGGCAGCAAAGGCCACAACGGCGCGGCGGATCTGCCGGTCGAGGCCGCGGGTGCGGATGCCGGCAAGCACGGCGAGCGCACGCCCATGCGGCTGCGGCAGTGGGGCCTGTCGCCCGACGACGCCAACCGCTTTGTGTGCAAGGACAAGAACGCGGCCACGCACCTTGTGCGCAACGCCCTGGGCGGCCGCAACGAGGAGCAGGTGTCGGCGCTGCTGACGCTTCCCGCACCCTTTTCGCGCCGGTACCGCGACGACCTGACGGTGCAGGTCATTTTTTTCGGTGGCGGCGAGGCCAATGCCGCCGACAGTGTGCAGGTGAACCAGGAGGCGACGGGGCCCGGGTACAGCGTGCCCAAGGCGAAGCTATAGCCGGCTGGTGGTGGCTATAGCCGGCTGGTGGTGGTGCCGGTGCGTCTATAAGATCATCACGTGACTGACGTCGTTATGAGTGTATGCATATTGTATGCTTATGGTATTCTTAGCACAGCATCCTTGTTTCATTTTCATCTTTAGCTATTCAAAAGAGTCTCATTGTAATCAGTTTTGTTTAATGTGCCTTGAGGGGTTGGCACGTGTTTCTGTCCATGCTGCTGTCTACGAGTACTCGCATGCAGCTGTCTGTGCTCGAGTTCTGTCCTCACTGTCTCACATGCCATTTTTGAAATTAACTACTTTGCACTTTTATTTTCAATGGTTCCCCCCTCCCTCGACGGCTGCCGTGGCATGTGCATAGCAACTGCCATACCTGCGCGCTTTCCTTGATTGCTCACGCTCCTTCCTCTGCAGCTTGACGTCACCCCACTCTTTGCCTCACAACGGGCAGTCGTGATGGGCACGCTCCTGCCGCAAATCTACCGTTCTTACTAAGACGGGCATCGACGGGAGAAACATCACCAAATATCCTTTTGAGCAAATCACGGCATCATCTCCTCAGTAGTCTACCCGACATTGGCCAATTCTGACAACGGCTCCGCAACCGCTGCCCAACCGCCGCCATTGGGTCTCAAGCTACCGTTGTGTTGTACTCAAAACGCATAGCTACGCATACCGCGAGCTACCCAATCCGGCAAGGCGTTGCCCACCCTTCAAAGAGGCGAGACCTACGAGTAGCTGCCAGCGTCAGAGACACGGAGACCTCCAGGCCAGGAACAGACAACAAGCTGGAGCTAGCGCCCCGCGGAAAGGGAAGTAACGCAAAAGTACGAGCACAAGCTAGGGTCGAGCTGCATTCGTATCGGCGTGTGCTATCTCGTCGTGTCCATCTCGGTCCAGCTCACTCTTTTGTTTTCTTTCTCTCTCTCTCTTTTTTTTTTCTCCCGCTTAATTTCTCTTGATTTTTTCTCTCGGTCTCTCTCTCTCTTTCTTCCCCTCTCCCTCCTTCCCCCCTCCTTCTTACACTCTCTCTTATCTTTCCTATCACCCATCATCCAGATCATCACCCCGGCCGCCCCGCCTAACCCCCCGCAATGGTCCTCTTCGACGGCCACGAGTACCTGACAGAGGAGGAGAAACGGCTCAAGGAAGACCGCAAACGCGAGAAATACTGGAAGAAATGGGGTCCTTATGTCTCGGAGCGTCAATGGGCCACCGTCCGTGAGGACTACAGCCCCGACGGCGATGCATGGAGCCGTGAGTTGCTGCCCGTCTCTCTCCGGCCTGGCCGGCCACTGCTAACCTGAACCCGTCAGACTTTCCCCATGACCACGCACGATCGCGAGCCTACCGCTGGGGCGAGGACGGCATTGCCGGTGTCTGTGACAGCCACGGCCTCGAGAACATTGCCCTGGCCTTTTGGAACGAGAAGGAGTAGGTTCGGCATTGCTTTCTCTATGTTGTTTCCAGGACTAACGTGTCAGTCCCTTTCTCAAGGAGCGCCTCTTTGGTCTGTCCAATCCGCAGGGCAACCACGGCGAGAGCATCAAAGAAGCACACTTCCACCTGGACAACACACCTGTAGGTCTCTACTGATTCCATCTACTTTTATACCATGCTAACCATTAGACTGTACGTTGCTCAACTTCCGTCCCGCCCCGACCTCACTAACAAACAGCACTCGTACATGAAATTCCTCTACAAATACCCCCAGGCTGCCTTCCCCTACGAGGACCTTATCAAGGAAAACGCCCGGCGCGGCAAGGAAGACACCGAGTACCAGATCCTCGACACGGGCGTCTTTAACGAGGACCGCTACTGGGACATTTACATTGAGACGGCCAAGGAGGACGACGACCCGGATGCACTGCTGTTTCGCGTCACGGCCTGGAACCGCGGCCCCGACCCGGCCCCGCTGCACATCCTGCCGCACCTCTGGTTCCGCAACACGTGGTCGTGGGGCCGCGAGAAGCCCGAGGACAAGCCGTCCATTGCGGTGCACGACGAGAACGTCGTCAAGTCGACGCACCCGACGCTCGGCGACCGCTACTTTCTCATGGCCCCGTCGCCCGGCGTCGGCCCCAGCGGCCAGGACGTGCAGCCCGATCTGCTCTTTACGGAGAACGACACCAACTTTGCCAAGTTGTACGGCGGACAGAACGCGTCCAACTACGTCAAGGACGCCTTTCACGACTACCTGGTCGACGGTGAGACCAAGGCTGTCAACCCGGACAAGACGGGCACCAAGTTTGCCGGCCTGTTCTCGTTCAATGAGGGCGGCGGCGTGGGCCCGGGCGAGTGCGCCGTCGTGCGGTTCCGGTTCTCGACGCGCGATGACAACTTTCTCGACGAGGAGGAGGTCGACACGATCATTGACACGAAGCGGCAAGAGGCCGACGACTTCTACTACCGCATCAGCCCGCTGCCCATGGCCGACGACCTGCGCAACATTCAGCGGCAGGCCTTTGCGGGCATGATGTGGTGCAAGCAGCACTACCTGTTCATCTGGGACCAGTGGGCCAACGGCGACCCGACGCAGCCGCCGCCGCCGCCCAACCGCAAGGCGATCCGCAACGCGCAGTGGAAGCACATGCACTGCGACGACATTCTGTCGATGCCCGACTCGTGGGAGTACCCCTTTTTCGCGGCGTGGGACTCGAGCTTCCACTGCATCACGCTGGCCATGATCGACCCCGAGTTTGCCAAGAAGCAGCTCGACCTGTACACGCGCGAGTGGTACTGCCACCCCAATGGGCAGCTGCCGGCGTACGAGTGGAACTTTGGCGACGTCAACCCGCCGGTGCACGCGTGGGCGACGTTCCGGGTCTTCAAGATTGAGCGCAAGATGTACGGACGGCAGGACCTGGATTTCCTGGAGCGCGTGTTCCAGAAGCTGCTGCTCAACTTTACGTGGTGGGTCAACCGCAAGGACGTGGACGGCAAGAACGTGTTCGAGGGCGGCTTCCTGGGTTTGGACAATATTGGACTCTTCAACCGGTCGGAGCCGCTGCCGACGGGCGGCACGCTGGAGCAGGCCGACAGCACGGGGTGGATGGCGTTCTACTGCCTGTGCATGCTCAACATTTGCCTGGAGCTGGCCAAGTACCGGCGGACGTACGAGGACATGGCGACCAAGTTCTTTGAGCACTTTATCCTGATCAGCGATGCCATGACGTTCCGCATGGGCGAAAAGGACGAGACGTCGCTGTGGAACGAGGCCGACGGCTTCTACTACGACGCCATCTCGTGGGGCGGGCCCTGGGTGCAGCAGCTGCCGGTGCGGTCGCTGGTCGGGCTGATCCCGCTGTACGCGACGCTGACGCTGGAGCCCGAGCTGATCAACCGACTGCCGGCCTTTAAGCGGCGGCTGGAGTGGTTCATCAACAACCGCGAGGACGTGGCGGAGCGCAACATGGCGTCGATCCGCAAGCGCGGCAAGGGCAACCGCATCCTGCTGTCGATTGTGAGCAAGGAGCGGCTGGTGCGGCTGATGGAGCGCATGCTGGCCGAGGACGAGTTCCTGAGCCCCAACGGCGTGCGGTCGCTGAGCAAGTACCACAAGGAGCACCCGTACAGCATGGACGTCAACGGGCAAAAGTTTTCCGTCGGCTACATCCCCGGCGACTCGGACAGCGGGCTGTTTGGCGGCAACAGCAACTGGCGCGGCCCCGTGTGGATCTGCGTCAACTACCTGCTCGTCGAGGCGCTGCAGCGCTTCTACATGTTTTTCGGCGACACGCTCAAGGTCGAGTGTCCCGTCGGCTCGGGCGACTACATGCACCTGGGCCACGTGTCCGAAGAGCTGCAGCACCGCCTGCAGCACCTGTACGTGCGCAACGACGACGGGCGGCGTGCCATCAACGGCGGCAGCGACCTGCTGGACTTTGACCCGCTGTGGAAGGACAACCTGTGGTTCTACGAGTTTTTCGACGGCGACTCGGGCCGCGGGCTCGGCGCCACGCACCAGTGCGGCTGGACCGGCCTGATCGCGCGCATGATCCACGACACGGGCGTCACGTGCCGCCTGCCGCAGACGCCGCGCACGCCGGCCGCCGGCATGGAGCACTACTTTGACGACATCTTCCACCGCTACGACAAGGGTATGAATACGCCGGCACCGTCGACGCCGCGACATGTGCGGCAGTCGTCGATGGCACGGTCGATTGGGATGCGGTCTGACTTTTACCTGGACGACGAGGACACGGAGGAGGAGGAGGAGGAGGGAGGGGTCATCGAAAACGGCGAAAACGGCGACAACGGTTCTCACGCCGGCCGGCGTCGGCTCTCGCGCCGCCACAGCATGCGGGCCGACAGCATACATGCCGGCGGCGGCGGCGAAAGCTCGCACGGCGGCAGCGCGCTCGGCTCGCGGCGGTCGTCCATGTTCTTCAACAACCCGGACCGCGTGCGCGAGCGGGCCGAGGCCGACCGCCACCTGCACCAGTACATTGCCGACCAGCTGCAGCGGATTAAGAGCTCGCAGAGTCTGAACGGCGAGGGCGACGAGTACGAGGCGCAGGCGGAGTAGACGATACCTTTATAGTCTATACAAAAGAGAGATGGGGAATGTGAGAAGCGGTGCGATTGTCTATCAACTTTACTATAAGCTGCAATGAGTGTCTTGGGTCTAGGGGGGCGCGAGTTGTGTCTTACGCGTAACGTGATCACTTTCGTAACGGGGTGTTCTGATTGACGTATCTGGAGAAAAGAATCAAAACAATTTATAATTACTGTGTGATACGTACCAAGTTAACTATGAAGGCTAGCGAGTGTATAGAGACTCCGAACTTCCAAGTGTAGAGGCGGTTAAGCAGAACCACCCTCACACTAACCTGAAATTGTCGCTAAACAAGTGAATAAGAAAGGAATGTATGAGTAAAGAAGAAACAAGAAGTAGAGAGAGAAGACGTTGAGAAAAGTTGAGAGATATGAAAAAAAAAAGAATCATAAGCGGAAAGCAGAGGAAAAATTACGACGGAAAGACAAAGTGTGGGACGATGAGGATCACTATCACTAAATGGGATTAGAAGAGGCGCGAAAAGACTGAATGAACTATGGAGAAGAAGGAAGAATAGGACGAAAAGAGGTATGGGCAGGCCCTCTAGTAGGGACGTAGAGTGGGAGGATGCCGCCTATCGGAGGCGCCTTGCCGGAGGCGCCTCCTGGATCGGAGGGATCCGCGTCCCCTATTAGTGGGTCGTTGATATGTGGCCACCTACGTGCTACACTGCCCCTAGGGCCTGCCCGTAGTCGTCCTTCTAAAAGTATATAAAAACTAGCTAAAAACGCGTTAAATTATAGGAGATGTGAAGTATTATAAAGAAATTAAAATATGAAGATAAAAGAAAAATTAAAACGGTGGTATCTGCCGTCGTAACTATTGAAGTTGTCGTAGGAAGCGTAGAAAAGAAGGAAAATGAATTACTTTAGGGGCTGTTGTAGGCCTAGGAGGGTTACGAATCGGTTGTAAAGCTTCTTTTTTAGTGGTTTAGTAAGGCTATTAGCCGGTATATTAGTCGAGGTAATATGCTCGAGGATAAAGCGTTTTTTTTTTACTTGTTTTACGATCTAATGTAAGCGGATGTCGATATGGCGAGTTTTACTTTTACGATAGGGATTAGTATAAATTAGTATAGCGTTATAGCTATTAGTGTAAAGGCTAAAAGGCTTATTAGGAAGTATACTAATATCGTAAAGGAAGGATACTATTTAGTAAAGGGTATAAACGGTGGGTATAAAGTTAACGAATTTAGCCTTAATAGTATTAAAAGTAACGAAAAGTTACTTTTTACTCTTTTAAAGTACTAAAGCACTAACGACGAAAATAACGAATCCTATAGTCGAACGACGCGTACTAAAATTATTAGTATAAGTAGTATTTAAATATACCCTTAAGCCTATAGTATAACGATTAAAATTAGTACCTTCGATACGAAAGGAAAAAAGACGGGTACTAAAGAAATAACGGAAAAAATGCTTTAATACTTACTAGTAGTAAGTAAAAAGCCTTTTATTACCCTCGTAAAGCTTAGAGTAAGTAAAAGTAATATCGGGGCGAGTATATACGCTAATATAGTTAATATATCTTATTTTGTATATATAGTTATATTACTCCGAAGTATTAATAGCCTAGGCGGCGGGCAAGTTTAATCCGGGCGATTATAAAGTTTAAACTAGGTTTAGATCGTCGAGGCCGAAACGGTTAAGTATATTACTAATATATTTGCCCTAATTAATAAAAATAAAGCGGCTAGCGCGATTACGAAAAATATCTAGGCCTAGAAAAGTCTTGGTATCGCCGAGGGCGTGAATAGGGAAAGACTTGTATAAAGCCGTACTAAATATATCGAAAACCGTAGTATCGTAGCCCGTAATTAAAAGATTATTGACGTATATAACGACGAGGATACTAGTATCGTAGTTACGGAAAAGGTATATCTCGGAGGCGTAAGGAGTAAAGCTTAAAGATACTATAATAGGAGTAACGGTATCGAACTACTAGCGAAGGGATTAAGAGAGGTTATAGAAGGCGCGGCGGAGACGGTAAATACGTTTAGTACTATCGTCGAAGCTAGTAAACTATACTATATAAATAGCGACGTCGTTAGGGATCGTAGCGTTAAAAAAAGCCGTAATAAAGTCGAATTACTTTACTTTTATATTAATAGTAGCGGTTTATACTAAAAAAACTTTAATAACAAATAACGATACTACCGCTACGTAGGTATTTAATACTAGCTAATCGTTAAGGCTTTCGACGTTATTATATACTACCTATTAAGATTTTATTTTATCCTCCTTTTTTAAGTATACCTACTTACTAGGGAGTACAAATCGACTTTTAAAGCGAGGTACTAAATCCTAAGTATTTATAGCCTTAAAGCTAGTAAGTTACTTACGTATTACGGGTAGCTAGCGATCTTTAAAGTCGGTAAAATAGCGTATACTATAATATTTATTAGGTACTATAAAGCTTGTATACTAGATATCGATAGCCTTACGAGTAATTATATATACGGATTTAGACTTTATCTTATTAACGATAAAAATTTAAGAATAGTCGTTTTTTACGGAGGCTAAAGAAAGATACTATAAAAACGATAATATAGCCGAGTTATCGCCCTTTTTAGTAGTACGGTACCTTACGAAAGAGCGGTAGTCGAGGCGAGACTAGGTCCGAGTAGAACGGCGTAGTTAAGGTAGCTCGAGGGTAACGTTAAAGTCGTTATCCTTAACGGGAGAGAGGGCTCGAAGCTTAAGGGTAAGGGAAAAAGCTACCGTCGTTAGTAGCGAGGTACTAACGCGGATAGTAAGAGTTTGTAAAAGCGATAAGTCGAAGTAGGTATTATGGGCGTAAGGAGTAAAAGTACTCGTGTTGGTAGTACCCGCGGGAGTAGTAAGATTAGTTACCCTTCGAGTAAGCGACTAATTTAGTAGCGTTTATATAGGTAAAAGAGGCTCCTTAAAGGCTTTGGTAAATACTTTAAAAACGTCGTTTTTTATAAAATTAGTACTATAACTTTACTAAGGTTTAACGGGAGTAATAAACTTTACCCTTAGGAATTATAAAAAGCCGTTTAAAACTAAAAGAGTAGATATTGCTTACTCTTAAAGTATATTAAAGGCGTAGATAAGGGCTTTAGTAATACTCGCATCGATCTTTTTAGTATCGTTTTCAGTATAAATAACCTTTCCTTATACCTTAAAGTTAGGAGGTAGCGGCTAGTCGATCTTTTCGTAAAAACGCACTAAAAAGACTCGTAGGATCTTCTAAATCTCCGGTACCTATACGTACGTAATACGGCTATAACGAGAGTCGTAGCCAATAAACTTACCGATAAGTATACGAGGGGCGAATTTATCGGTATTATCGCGGTAAGTATCCTTAATGTATACAAATACCTAGTATCCGTAAACGCGCAAGTAGCCTAGAACAAGCTTACAAACCTTCTCCGGGAGGCCAAGGGCGCGAAAAAGCACCTTTTAAGGGTTAATACTAGCGTTAAAAAAAGTAAGTAGTAAGTTGCTCACGTATCCCGTAGTATCAATAATAAAAGGCTAAAGTTCGAAGGGGATAAAACTATCCTTTATAACGGCGCGTACTTTTTTAACGAAAGTACGCCTAGCCCGCTTAGCTTAACTATTCGAAAAAAGCGTATAAAAAGTAGTAATCTTAAGTAAAATGCCTAAATTATTAGCTTATTAAGTAAGTTTAAACTACTTAAAAGGCCGAGTCGAAAAACCAAACTCTCTACTACTATCTAGGCTAAAAGCCTATACTTTAAACGACGACTAACACTTAAAATAAGCTATAAATCTTTTAAAGCTTTTAAATACCTTAGATTTACGCATCGTAAAGTAAATCCACTAAAAGCCTAAAAATTAGTCGATATAGTAAATAAAATAACGAAACCCGCGATACCCGGGCTTGTACGTAATAACGTCGACGCGTACTAATTAGCCCGGGGTAATAGTAGGATCCGGGAGGTTACGACTAATAATTTAGGTAGATTTAGCCACCTTACAAGTCTTGTAGTAGTCTTCGACGTTACGGAAAGAATATAAGGAGCGGAGTCGACTCTTCGGGGGGACCTACTAGAATAGTGGGGCATCAGGTGATTAGGGATTGTCAGGTGATCAGGCAGATAGAGTCTTGGGCGTTACGCTAACGTCGTTATAAGGAGACGACGTTAGCACCTAGGAACAGTAGGGCGACGACGAAGCGCCGAAGGCGCGATAGGGAGTCGGTAGTACGGACTACCTGGCGGCCTACTTAGTCTACGACGACTCTATTATATAAGGAGCCTCGCCCGCTCCCTCGAAGAGTCGAGGGAGGTAAGAATTAGTCTTTATATTATTGTATACCTACTTTGAATAATACTATTACTTTTTCTTTCGTAACTTAATAATAAATACTTATTTTATCCTTTTCGTTATAATTCTAATTCTTCTCCCCCGAAATATTTATTTAGTATATCTAAATCGAATTTTTTCCGTATTACTAGTATTTCGTAGACGACGAAAGCCGTATCCCAAGTACTATAAGCGACGAGTCTAGCCAACTTAAAACCCCGAATTACTAAAATTAAAAACGACGAGGATAACGAAAATAAAGCGCCGCCGGAACGCGCCGACGGTACAAAAACGGGTCTAGCGCTAATCCCGGAGTAAACTAAACCGTTTAAAACCGAGTAGGGCTTATTTAAAAACGACGTAAAAGAGCTAGCGCTAAAAGCGTAACTAGCGGCTAAAAAAAAAAAGGCGAAGCTACGAACGAGAATCGTCGAAGTAACGAGTTAGTACTAGTCGTTTTTCTTTAACGTCGAAATTACGCCGGTACCGAACGAGTATTTCGCTAGTCGTCCGGATATACCGTACGCCGAGTCTTTTATTATAAAGTCGACGACGTACGCGCGTAGTAAAAAAGATTTTAAGTTAGCCCTAAGTAAAAAGCTTTCTAATAAGTCCTCGTTTATAAAGCGGGACTAATAGATTTATAATATCGAAATAATATTTTAGTATACTCTTAATACTTATACTAGTAAAGTACGGAAGGTCGTTAGAGCGATATATAAAATAAAGTTAAATTTATAAACGGAGTAATACTAGTACGTTACGGTATAAACGATTCCCGAGCTTTAGGCGGTATACTAAAACTCTTAAAAACTATTTTAGGAGTAAATAAAAAAGTAATCGTTAGCGGTAAAAGACTTTACTTTAACGGTAATAATAATATACTATAAGGCGTAAATACGCCCCGACTAAACCCCCTTTTAGTTCCTAGCCTATATACGTTCGTTCGAAACGTAAATAAACTATACTATTAACGACGATTACTGACGGGATATATTTTACGCCGGGCTAACCCTATAAATTTAGACGGCTTTTAGTATTACGGTCGACGTAGCTATATTACTACTCGAGCTTATACTATATAGGGCTAACGCTATTTATAAAGTATAGTTTTATACGCGCGAATCGTATAAACGAGGTAACGATACGGCTAACTAAGGCTAGTCTAGTAAACGGGCCCGAACAAGTATTAAAGGAGTAAAGGCTACCCGAGGCTTTAGGCGAAGAAGCTAGCGCGGTTAAAGTTATAGCCGAAGCGGCTCCTAGTCGACGCGAGGCGACGGAAGTACTCGTAGCGGTTTTTAAAGCTAATCGGACTATAATTTATTTAACGTTACTTACTTTTAATATTAATAAAAGGGCTACTATTCTACTAGTTATCCGTAAAATACGGTAGTTTAAAACGTAGCGACGGAAAAACGAGTCGAGAGTATTAAAAAAAAAAAGTTAAAAAACTAAGTAACGTTTTATTATATAAAGAAAACGGGGCGTTAAAAAAAGAGTTAAATATAAAGACGTTTAGGTATACTTTAAGTAAAGTACGGGGTTTGCTTATAATAATCGATTTAGACTATAACGCGGGCTCGGACTTAATTAATAGTTAAATAACGAGGAGAGTCGCGTTTAAGTAAAAGCGTTACTAAGTACGCCGTATAATAAGTATAAATAGGTACGAGATTTAAACTTTTAGTATATACGAAGTACTTATTAAGCTTACGGACTATACCGGTAAAACTAAAAGTACGGTACGTAATTACTTAATAATTAAACGTTTAAAGTACTTTAGTATAAACCTAGTAGTATTAAGTATACCCGGTCTCGAAAATATAAATATTAATATTATAGCCCAAGCTTTATAACGCTTCGACAAAAAGACGATACAAAAGGCACTTAAAGTAGTACTAAAATCGGCGCGACAATTTAAGAAGTATATCCGTAACGAAGCGGTAGTATACGGGTTAGTAGCCCTACTAGTAATAGTATTAGACTATAAGGAGGTTATTAAAAGTAGGGTAAAAGTACGGGTATAAGGCGTAAAAGTACCGGTCGAGTTCTAAAAGTACGCTAATATATTCGATACTACTAAGTTATTCTAACTCCCGTTATCTAAACGTACCGACTACGTTATTAACCTAATCGACGACGCGATACCCCCCTTTAGTCCTATTTATCCTTTATCCGAGCGCGAGTTATAAAAGCTCCGGCGTTACCTTAAAAAGAATACTAAAAACGGTAGAATCCGCCCGTTATAAAGTCTAACGGGAGTACCTATTTTATTTATACTTAAAAAAGATAGTACGTTACGACTTTATATCGATTATCGGGGGTTAAATAAAATTACCGTTAAGAATAAGTACGTTTTCCCGTTAATTACCAAGATTTTAGATAAAATTACTAGTATACGCTATTTTACTAAACTAAATATTAAAGACGCCTACTATTGTATTAAGATTAAGGTTGGCGACGAGTAGAAAATAACGTTCCGTACTCGGTATAGTTTATACGAGTACGTAGTCTTATTATTTAGGCTTACTAATACCCCGGCTACGTTTTAAAACTATATTTACGTAGCGCTAAAGGATTTCGTCGACGATTACTGTATTACTTATATAGATAATATCCTAATCTTTTTTAAAACGAAAGAGGAGTACGAACGCTACGTCCGTACGGTACTAAAGAGGTTACGACGTATAAAACTATTTATTAACTTAAAGAAGTACGTATTTTTTAAGTAAAAGGTCGAGTTCCTAGGCTTTATCCTAACTACGACGGGTATACGTATTAACGAAAAGCGCGTATTTACGGTAACGTAGTAGTTAGTACCCTAGACCTTTTACGATATATAGGTATTTTTAAGTTTTTATAACTTTTACCGGCGTTTTATTCGTGGGTACTTTGTTTTAGCTATACCTTTAAACGATATAATAAAAGGAATAAAGAATAGGCGGAAGCCGGGTAGGTATTAGATATTAGAGTAGTAGCTACGCGCTTTTGACGCGTTAAAGGAGCGGTTCCGGACTACGCCTTTCTTAGTATACTTCGATCCGGCGAAATACTTACGATTCGAGACCGATACGTTTAAGGAAGTAAGAGTTAGTGTACTATCGTAACTAGACGATAAGGGTATATACTACTTAGTCGCGTTTTAGTCGAAAAAGTAGAAAGGGCCGGAGTTAAACTACGCTACCCCGGACTTAAAGATAATAGCGATTATAAATTACTTTTAGTACTAGCGTTAGTACTTAGACGGTAGTCGTTATCGTATTAAGGTACTATTAGATTATACGAATTTACGCGTTTTTATACGGTAAGAAAAGTTAAATAGTAAGTAAGCGCGTTAGTATATACTTTTAATACTTTTCGACTTCGAGATTAAGTACTAGGTGTAAGGGTCTTAGTAGCGAGGGTGTACGTAAAGACTTTTGAATTATCGAAATAATTAATTTTATAGAAGGAAAGGAAAAGAGAGGGATTTGTACTTTAAAGGTTTCTTTCCCTTATATACTTCGAAACCCCGCCTCCTTTGTATACCTTTGCCCTTTAGACGTTCGCGGGCGTCTAACGGTGACTACCCTTATTAAGTGATTACTTATCGTTACGTGTATTAAGTTTAAGGTTACGTAGTTTAAATTTACCTTACCGCGTTCTTCGTACGCTAGACGCTCGTAGGTATTTAATAATACGTATACCCTATATTACTATACTAGACGCCCGCGGGGGTTTAAAGGTATCCGCTTTTGTTAGGTGACTTGCCCGACGCCTCTTTACGTGCGCGGTCTAGGGTTATGTGACCTAGGGGGGCTCTTGCCTGTTAAGGTCGGTGTACGGCGTAGTTATACGCTATATTAGGGCTTTTAGCTTATAATATTACTTTCCCCCTCCCGGCGCTTTCTGTTATAGGGGGTATACCCGTTTTTCGTACTCGTTTAGGGCCGTAGTCTTTTATATCGTTTTTAACGGCTCTTAATTTGGCATAGCGTACCCGGCCTATTTTACGTATACTTGCTAACCGCGGCTTTTCCGGCGGTGCTTAAGGATGTTATTTACTTCGTACTCGTTATAGCCGTTTATAGTTAGTAGCGGCGGCTCGGTATAGTTTATCCGTTAGTTCGGGAGCGGGTTATCGTCGTCGCGTCGGACTAGACTTACGTAAAATACTAGGTAGATCCTTTTCAGTATATTTAGTTTTACGGCGTAATTACTTATTATATATACTACGCAGTACGGTAATATTACTTAGTCTAGCTTTTTTACCGGCCGTACGGTTTTAACGTAGCGTATTCGGAGTTATACGCGCTCCCTTTATTAAAATACGTTTATATATTAGTAGTATTTATTCGCTTAGGTTTTTTATACCTTTTAGACGACTTTTATACTCGCTTACGCGTATACGGTATCTTAGCGTTATTTTTTTACTAGCGCGTCGCCGGATACCGTAGTTAGCCGTTAGGCTTTTAGTACCGGCTCGTCGATTACTAGTATATAGTAGTTATAGAGTATATAGAACGGCGATATTTTCGTTAAAGTACTAACCCGGTTGTTTAGGGCGACTATAACGGATAGGAGTAGTTAGGCTTAATTTGACTACGAGAAAGAAGTAAAAGCGCGGAGGTAGATTTTTAGTTTTTAGTTCGCCCGTTTTGTTGCTCCGTCCGTTTCGGGGTATTATACCGTAGATAGTCGACGTATAATACCTAGCGTTTTATAAACTTTCGTTTAAAAGTCGTTTATAAATTATGCCCTATAGTCGGATACGATCGCCGTTAGTAAGCCGTAGTGTCGGAAGACGTCGTTAAGGAGACGTTTTACTACTTCCGGTACTTTGATTATCGGTATTAGTTCGTATACTACCGCTTTGTTTAAACGGTTTATAATTATTATAATATTAGTATATTTTTTATTAATCGGTAGGTAAATAATAAAATTTACGGAGAGTTTGTTTTATAGTTGTTTTAGAACGGGGAGTAGTTTAAAGAGCCTTTACTTGGTATCCCGTTACGGTTTAATTTAGCGGTAGCGCTAGTAGTTTTTTACGAATTGCCGTACATCGGTTGTTAATACCGGCTAAACGTACGACTTCGAGATTATCGTCCGCGTAGTTTCTTTGTTTGGATGCCCCGTGAGTTTTGAGTTATAAATAGTTTAGATTAGACGCGTACGGAGGGGTTTTTTAGACGGGATTTAAAGCCGATTTTATTAAATTACCCGGCTTTCCGAATCTTACCGGAACTTTGTTAGTTCGAAGTTTAGCCTTTATTTTTTTAGTACTATATCGTTTTTCTTTTAGATCGTGTTTTGGAGCTTTTAGTACCGACGGTTAGTTTTGAGGGACGTATGCTATAACGCCGTTAATTCGTCGTTTACGAACGGCGATTTTAACTCGTTAGTCGGTTTTTTACTTGTTTCCCCGGGACCGTTTTTATCCGCCCGTACTACCTACCTTGTTAGGGTTACGACGGTCGGTTAGGGCGTTTTGTTTGGCGGGGGCCTGGTTATTTTTAACCCTTTTACGGTTTTTATAAGAAGTTATACTTTTCGTTCGGCCCGCCGGTCGTCGCCGTTATTTGCTAGTATATTTTAGTCCCGTTGGGATAGTGTATTTAATAATAGTTGTAGCTACCCGGGCTAGTAGATTAGAGTATAGTTTATTACTAGGAGATTTTTCGTTTACCGTATTTAGCGCTCGTTGAGTAAGCGGCGGCTTAGGAATTATTGTAGGTTTTGGTAATCCGTAAGTATTTCGAAGCGTTCCTTTTTTAGTTCCGGCGTTTATTCTTGTATAGCCGTAATAATAGTATATAACTTTTTGTCGTAGATTGGGTAGTTATACTTTATCGGCGTGAGCTTTTTTAAGAAATAGGCTACGGGATACTACGCCTTGTCCGTTTGTTTTTGTAGTAGGGCGGCCTTTAGAGTATACCCTAATAAATTTACCTTTACTTTTATAGGTTTCCCCGGGATTTATATTACTAGTACTAAGTTTTCCGTAGCCGCCTTTTTTAAGGCTTAGAAGCTTACTTTATACTTCGACGTTTATATAAACTTAGTTTTTTTTTTCGTTAAGTTCGTTAGGGGGGACGTATACTCGGAGTAGCGAAGGATAAACTCCCGGTAAAACCCGGTAAACCTTAAAAACCCCCGGATTACGCGGACCGTACGCGGGACTTTTTAGTCTTAGATTACGTTTACTTTAGCCGGGTTTATTTTAAGTTTACGGCCCGGTTTAATAACGTAGCTAAGGAACTTCGGAGTTTGGGCTTCGAACTCGTACTTTTTAATATTAAGTAGGAGGCCGGCTTTATAAAACTTATTTATTACTTTACGTACTTATACGTAGTAGTCCGTACGGGAGTCGTTCGAGTAAATATAAACGTTATTAATAAAGGCTATCGCGTTTATATTTAGGTAGACTTGAAGGATTTAGTTAATATACCGTTAGAACGATACCGGGGTATTTATAAGGCCGAACGGCGTAATTAGTTACTTATAAAAATTAGTACGGGTATTAAACGCCGTTTTTTACTTATCCCTTTCCCGTATTCTTATACGGTAGAACGCGGAGATTACGTTTAATTTAGTTATTTAGCGATACTTAGCTACGTAGCGTAGGGTTTCTGTAATTAGCGGTAAAGGATAGGTATCCTATTTCGTAATAGTATTAAGTTTGTAATAGTTAACGTAGAACTAAAAGTTCTCGTCGGTTTTACGGACGAATAATACCGGCGTACCGTTTAAAGACTTGCTCGGCCGGATTAGTTCTTAGTTTAGTAGATTTAGGATAGTTTTCCGGATTACGAGTAACTTTTCTTTAGACCGGTAGTATAGTAGCGTTACCGGAAACGGGGGCTTGGATTTATTAGGGTTCTTAATTAGCCGGATTTTATAGTTTACGCCCGGGCGGTACGGCGGTAGCGTTTTAGCTACTTTAAAGTTAAACGTTTTTATTAAGTTTTTTAACTATTTCGGTACTTTCGCCCGGATTTCCACTATTAAGGCGAGTACTTTTTTCGTTTCGAGCGCGACGTATACGTTTTTTATCGTAACCGCCGAGTATTAAACCGTAGGCGTTTTTAATAGTTACCGTACTATCGCCGCCGATACCTATACCGTTATACCGTCCGTTCGTTTCCGGGGTTTCGTTTTTAGTATTATTCTTTACTTATTTATAAAAATTTTATCCTTAGTAGGTTTAATAACGGTATAGTAGTAGGCGAGCTAGCTTTTACTTAGGATTAGTATTTTTTTTTAGTCCGGTACTACGTATACCTATACCGGGGTCTTTACGCCCGCGGTGTTTATTTAAACCCTCGTTACTCGTTTAATAGATAGTTGCTTTTTTTCGGGTTGGTTTATTATTTACCGGAGTTTTTAGGGTTTAATAGCTAACGTTTCCGCCTTCGTTTTTTTTATATATTGTTTTAAGATTATAGCGAACGCGAGGTATTTTAAGTCGGTAAAAGTTTATATATTATAACGGTTATTAATAACCGCGTCGACGTATATACCCTCCGCCTTTATCTTTAGTACTTGTTTCCTTTACGCCCGTTATAAATCTTTTTTACGCCCTTTGCCGAGCTTTTAACGCGGGGCTACTCTTTTTTTAGTTCGGAGGTCCCGTTTTATAACGTTTCCGACGCGTCCTTATAGTCCGAGTATACTTCCTTTATTCGAGCCTCGTGTGTTGTAATTAGGCAGGCCGTATCCCGTTACGGGTAAGTGCTCCGAATATAGTTACGGGTACCGTACTTAAAGTAAGTACGTAGGTCGGGGTTAGACGTTATTATAGGCCGTATAGTAGGGCCTATCGACGGCCGCGTTATAGCTACGGTTACTAGCCTTACGTAGCTAAACGTTTAAGCGTAGCCCGCGCGGAAGTTTATAAGTTCGCCGGCGGCCGGTATATAGTTACGGGACTAAGTTAAAGCCGTTTAGCGTATACTATTTATATTCGAGTTTACTACTAGGAATTAGTTTTTATACTCCGTATACAACGTCGGGGCCGGTAAGGTTAGCGTCGTTTAACGCGTAGTAGAGTTAATAGTTTTACGTAATAGGTCGTAGGCTATTATATCGACGTCTTTTAGGCCCGATTCGAATAAATCCCCCTCGAACTTCGGTAAAAATACCGTTATTTGTTCCCGTTCTTTTTGGCGGGCGGCTATTACCCGGTTTATAACGCGTTGACGCTTGTTTAGGTTATTAAATACCGAGTTTAGGTAGGCTAGGAATTTTTTCGGGTTTACGTTTTTGTTGTTTTGGAGCTATATATAATACGCGTAGGTTATTACTTAGGTTTTAGAATTTAGGTTACGGTAGACGTAAGCTAGTTATATATTCGCGCCGCCGATTATTACTATATTTATACGTAGTTTATCCTAAATTAAAGTACGTTAGTTTACGTACTTTTAACGAAAGCTTATAAATAGTATTACCGTATTTAGGATAAGTCGGGGCCGTTTTTCGTAAAGTTTCGACGGCTTAACGAAACCGCGTTTTTCCGGCCGCTACTCCCGTTTTTGGACTAAAAGCTTTACTTATTACTAGAGGGCGGCGATTATTTAGCGTAATACCTTATCGGGATACCTATCCCCGATAGCCGGGGATCCGTATCTTTTTACTCTTTTTATTTCGTCGTTTTATTATAATACTAGGCGGTGTTTTAAGCTTATTCGTATTATTTAATTTTAGTTCTACGGTACCTAAGCTTAAGTATACCTACCCGACCGAGATAAAGTTATCGAAAAAAAGAAGAAGATTAGTTAAATATAAGGGTTTTAGTAGTAAGGGCGTACGTAGAGACTTTTAAATTATTAAAATAATTAATTTTATAAAAGGAAAGGAAAAAAGAGGGATTTGTACTTTAAAGGTTTCCTTTTTTTATATACTTCGAGACCCCGCCTCTTTCGTATACCCTTACCCTTTAAACGCCCGCGGGCGTTTAACGGTAACTACCCTTATTAAATAACTATTTACTATTACGTATATTAAGCTTGAGGTTACGTGGTTTAGATTTACCCTACCGCGTCTTTTATACGCTAGACGCTCGCGGGTATTTAATAATGCGTATGCTTTGTATCGTTATGCTAGACGCCCGCGGGGGTCTAAAGGTATCCGCCCTCGTTAGGTAACTTGCCCGACGTCTTTTTACGTGCGCGGTCTAGGGTTATGTGACCTGGGGGGGCTTTTGCTTGTTAAGGTCGGCGTACGGCGTAGTCGTACGCTACGTTAGGGCCTTTGGCTTATAATACTAGGTAAGTAAAAGAAACTTTATTAATACGCCGTCGAGACGGCCGGACTATAAGAATAGCCCCGATAAAGCGATAGATACGCTTATATTAACTAGTTTAGAAAAGAGGTTTATAGCGATATAAGAAGTACTAATTTTAGTGTAGTAGTAGTTTTAGGCTTACGCGAGGGCCGCGGACCCGGTATTCGTATAATAGTTCCGTTTTTATAAAACGTTAATCCTAACGCGGTAACGGTTTTAAGAAGTATCGATTTTAGTACGGCGGTAGCTTTAAGCCTTAGCGAGGGCCGGGACTAGGGGAGATACGACCCTTAAACCTTTTATAGACGTTGTATAAGTATAGCTTATCCGGTTTTATAAGTCTCTATTATAATAGGCCTTAGGCCTAAGAGAAGCGGCGGGGTTTTTACGTTAGTATATCCTTAGCTAACTAACTAGGATAATAGTTTTATAAAAAACCTCGTTTATTCTCGAACTAAAGTCGCCGTTACGTAAAGTTTTTTTAGTATTATAAGCTACCGACCCTTAATTAAAAAAAAGGATTACGGTATTAGCGACGAGGAAGCTACGAAATAATAACTAACGGATAAATAGTAATAGCCTTTTTTATAATAGGCTAAGGCTTTACGTACTAAACGAGGGTACGTTACGCGTTAAGATTTTACGGAAGTATTACGAGGATTTGATAACGGGTTACTTTAATAAAACGCGTACGGCGGAGATTATTTAACGTAAGTTTTACTAAAAAGGCGTAACTAAAAATATTAATCTTTTTATCGTGTCGTACTTAACTTGCTAGCGTATTAGAAAAAAAAGATATAAGCCGTACGGTAGTTTTTAACTTTTCCCCGTACCGTCCGAGCTATAGTAATAAATCTTTATAGACTTTATCGTAACTTTGCCTAAGGTATAGTATAAAGGCGAACTAATTAATTCTATTTTAATAATAATCGATAGGTTAATAAAGGCGTATTGCTTTATTTTAACTACGTCTATTATTACTATAAACTAGTTAGCCTAAGTATTTTACGCGGAAATCGAGACTCGTTTTAGAACCTTTCGCGGGATTATATCGGACCGAGGTAGTATATTTATTAGTAAGTTTTAGTAAGAGTTATACATAATACTTTTAATTCGTTAGTAGCTCTTTACCGTATATTACCCGTAAACGGATAAGTAAATAGAGCGTATAAACTAAACCCTAGAATACTACTTCCGTACGTTTATTAACGACGAGTAAATAAACTAGTTAAATCTTTTACCGGATATAAAGTTTACTTGTTAAAACGCCGTTAACGTAAGTACTAGTTAAACGCTATTCCGTATACTATATAACTACGACCCGAGTAATAGTATAAACGTCGAGGTCGACGCCTACGAGGGGGAGGTACTCGCGGTATAATATAAAGTCGAGAAGATTTAAACGCTAAGATAAAAAGTAGTTAAGTATATATATAAGGCGTAAAAAGCGTAAAAAAAGTATTACGATAAAAGATATACGCTTAAAGAGTACGAGCGCGGAGATTTTATTATTCTATTAATAAAGAATTTATTGTTTAAAAGTAAGCGTAAACTAGCGTTAAGATTCGTTAGCTTATTCCGAGTAATTAAGCGTATTAGTAAAGTAGCGTATAAACTCGTACTACTAAAGAAGTATAGCCGTTTATATAATATATTCTCCGTTATTTTATTAGAGCCGTAGATACTTCGAAACGGCGACGTAGTAACGATATTACTCCCCGACCTAGTAAATAATTTAAACGAGTAAGAAATAAAAGTTATAATCGATAAGTATACGTATAAGGGCGAGTTATTTTATTTAGTTAAATAGGTAGGATAGCCCGTCGAGTATAATTAGTAGGTACTAGATAAAAATATATCGGGATTATAAAGAGTTATCGCCGATTACGAGAAGTTAAGGGTAAAGAAGATTAAAAAGAAAAAAGGGAGAGAAAAGGTAAAAAAAGTTTTATACGGATAATAAATTAATTAAGATAAGTAATTACTACCTTAAAGGTACCCGAGTTTTTTTATTCTATTTTTCGTTTTTTTCTTACGTAAACGTAAATAAAACAAAAGAATACGATATAGCGTAGGCGTAACGATAACGCCGGAATATAAACGCGACTTTATAGGAATTACTAGGGGTTAAGGTATTGTACGCGGGCTAGTACGCGAATTACCAAGAGCCCGGTTATTACTACGCCGGAGTAGACGTTTTTTAAGAATTCGTAGTAAGTATTCTTTTAAAGAGTAAAGCCTTTGTTATTAGGTAGTAGACGGGCGTAGGCGGTATCGGGTAATTACGCGGCGGCGGAGCCGTTTTGTTTATATAGTACGCGCTGACGGGCCGCCTAAGCCTTGTACGCGAGAATAGTATAACGGATTTAGCTTTATTAGTTATTAGTCGTTAGGCGGAAGTACCATTAATAATACTAGACTAGGTTAAGAACGTTCCGGGTAAATAAGCCTCCGATTAGTATTAGCCGAGACTACGGCCGCTTTTTGGGTAGCGCGAGATTTAGGGCGTATACGCGTGTTATTGTCCGGATATAGGCCCGGACGTTATCGGCTACGAGGGTTAACGGGCCGATATAAGTAACGTAGTTATACTTATAATTACTATAACGGGTACTTATACCCGGGGCGTAGCTAAGTACGAAATCGGGGTTATCGCCCCGGTACTTATTAATCGCCCGGCGAAAGTAAGAGTAATAAGCCGAGGCGTTAGTTACTAACTTAGTACTAAAAAGAATTTTTAGCGGTTTTATAAGGGCGTTACTAATAAAAGTAGTTATAACTACGGGTATAGTAGGCTCGGCGGGTTTTTTTTCGCCGTCGTTCTAATTTATATCGTCGGCGTTATTAGCGGCGTTAGGAATAAACCCCGCCTAAGACGAAAAGTCGTTATTTACGATTATCGGTTTAGCGTTAACGGCGTTAGCGACGGCGATAAGCGTAGCGACGTTAAAAGTAATTATAATAATAAGGCTCGACGATAAGCTAACGGAGCGGTGGCCGGAATTTAAGCCGGAGGCGGTAACGGCTATATAGTTAGTAAAGTTACTCTTACTTAATATACGGGTAACGCGCGCCTAAGTAGTATCCGCGGCGCGGTTAACGATCGTACTAGGAGTAATACGCGGCGGCGTCGTAGTAGTAACGGTTAAGCGGGCGGCGGCCGACTAACGCGCCGGGGTTATAAAAGCTACGGGCGTTATAACTAGTTTAGGCGTTACGGCGGGCGTAAAACGGCGGGGCTTAGTAATAGACTTAGTAACGGATTTTATAGTAAGTTTAGTAGTAGTTTTAGGTTTAGCGGCGGGTTTCGTTTTAGTAACGGGTTTCGTCGCGGGCTTAGTAACTTTTTAAAGGCGTTTACGAGGGGTTATTATAGTTATAGTTATTAAAAAAAAAAGAAAAAAAGAAAAAAGAGCGAGTAAAAGCGAGTAAAGTTTTTATAATTAATAAAAAAAGGAAAAGAAAGAAATAATTTACGAGAGTAGTTTTACGTATTTATACTCGTCCTAAGGGCGTAAATATAAACGGTTAAAGGGTAACGATATATCGGCGAGTCGACGTATATACGCCTAAAACGTAAAAGTAAATTTAAGCTATAGGATAAGTAAACGATACGTAAAGAATTTACGTAAAAGCGTTGATAAGCCCGGCGTAAGGATTTACGCGAGAACTCGCGAGGGCGTATTTTAATCCTCGTATAAAATTAGTAGGCGGAATAGTTAGCTCGTTTACCCTACGACGGATATATATACGACCTTTTACTTTAGCGTAACCGACGCGGAGGTAAGCGCGAGGTAAGCTAAAGGCTAGTTTATCGTAAGGGGGGGATAATTATAAGGAACGGAGTCGACTCTTCGGGAAGACTTACTAGAATAATAAAGTATTAAGTAATTAAGGATTATAAAGTAATCAAATAAATAAAGTCCTAGGTACTACGTTAACGTCGTTATAAAAAGACGACGTTAGTACCTAGGAATAGTAAGGCGATAACGAAACGTCGAAGGCGCGATAAAGAGTTAGTAGTACGGACTACCTGGCGGCCTACTTAGTTTACGACGACTTTATTATATAAAGAGCCTCGCCCGCTCCTTCGAAGAGTTGAAGGAAGTAAGAATTAGTTTTTATACTATCGTATACTTACTTTGAATAATACTATTACCTCTTCTTTCGTGATTTAGTAGTAAACACTTATTTTATCCCTTTCGTTATAAAGAAATGCTAGTAAATAATATAACGGTCTTAACTACTACTGGGCTAACGTAAAAAAACCGTTAATATATTACTTTATATTCGACGGAGGCTATAGTAATACCGTATAAGGGTCCTAGTAACGAGGGCGTACGTAAAGACTCTTAAATTATCGAAATAACTAATCTTATAAAAGGAAAGGAAAAGAGAGGGATTTGTACTCTAAAAGTTTCCCTCCCCTATATACCTCGACCCCGCCTCCCTCGTATACCCCTGCCCTCCAAACGCCCGCGGGCGTCCAACGGTGACTACCCTTATCAAGTGACCGCCCACCGTTACGTGCATCAAGCCTGAGGTCACGTAGTCTAGATCCACCCCACCGTACCCCTCGTACGCTAAACGCCCGCGGGTGTCTAATAATACGTATACCCTGTATCGCTATACTAGACGCTCGCGAGGGTCTAAAGGTATCCGCTCTCGTTAAGTAACCTACCCGACGCCTCTTTACGTACGCGGTTTAGGGTTATATGACTTAGGAGGGCTTTTACTTGTTAAGGTCGGTGTACGGCGTAGTCGTACGTTACGCTAGGGCTTTTAGCTTATAATATTACTTCCCCCTTCCCGGCGCTTTCCGTTACGGGGGGTATACCCGCTTTTTGTACTCGTCTAAAGCCGTAGTTTTTTATATCGTTTTTAGCGGCTTTTAATTTGGCGTAGCGTACCCGGTTTATTTTACGTATATTTACTAACCGCGGCCTTTTCGGCGGTACTTAAAAATATTATTTACTTCGTACTCGTTATAACTGTCTACGGTTAGCGGCGGCGGCTCGGTATAGTTTACCCGCTAGCTCGGGAACGGGTCGTCGTCGCCGTACCGGACTAGACTTATGTAAAATACTAGATAAATCCCTTTCGGTATATTTAGTTTTACGACGTAGTTACTTACTATATATACTACACGGTACGGTAATACTACTTAGTCTAGCTTTTTTACCGGCCGTACGGTTTTAACGTAGTATATCCGGAGTTATACGCGCTCCCCTTATTAGAATACGCTTACGTATTAGTAATACTTATTCGCCTAAGCTTTTTATACTTCTTAAGCGATTTTTATACTCGTTTACGCGTATACGGTACTTTAGCGCTATTTTTTTACTAATACGTCGCCGGATACTACGGCTAGCCGTCGGGCCTTTAGTACCGGCTCGTCGATTACCGGTATATAGTAACTATAGAGTATATAGAATAGCGATATTTTCGTCGAAGTACTAACCCGGTTATTTAAGGCGATTATAACGGATAGGAGTAACTAGGCCTAATCCGATTACGAAAAAAAAGTAAAAGCGCGAAAGTAAATTTCTAACTTTTAGTTCGCCCGCTCCGTTACTCTATCCGTTTTGGGGTACTATACCGTAAATAGCCGACGCGTAATACCTAACGCTTTATAAACCTCCGCCTAAAAGTCGCCTATAAATTATACCCCGCGGTCGGATACGATCGCCGTTAGTAAGCCGTAGTATCGGAAAACGCCGCTAAAAAGACGTTCTACTACCTCCGGTACTTTAATTATCGGTATTAGCTCGTATACTACTGCTTTATTTAAACGGTCCGTAATTATTATAATATTAGTATATCCCTTACTAATTAGTAAGTAAATAATAAAATCCACGGAGAGCTCGCTTTACGGCCGTTCCGGAACGGGGAGTAGTTTAAAAAGCCCTTACTTAGTATCCTACTACGGTTTAATCTAGCGGTAACGTTAATAGTTTTTTACGAATTACTATATATCGGTTATTAATACTAGTTAAACGTATAACTTCGAAATTACTGTCCGCGTAGTTTCCTTACCTAAATACCCGGTAAGTCTTAAGTTATAAATAATTTAAATTAAACGCGTACGGAGGGGCTCCCTAAACGGGATTTAGAACCGATCTCGCTAAATTACTCGGCCTTTCGAATCCTACCGGAACTTTACTAACTCGAAGTTTAGCCCTTACTTCTTTAGTACCGTATCGTTTTTCTTTTAAATCGTATCCTAAAGCTTCTAGTACTAACGGTTAGTTTTAAAAGACGTATACTATAACGCCGTTAACTCGTCGTCTACGAACGGCGACCTTAACTCGTTAGTCGGCTTTTTACCTATTTCCCCGGGACCGTCCTTATCCGCCCGTACTACCTACCTTACTAGGGCTATAACGGTCGGTTAGGACGCTTTGTCCGGCGTAAGCCCGGTTATCTTTAATCCTTTTACGGTTTCTATAAAAAGCTATACTTTTTGTTCGGCCCGCCGGTCGTCGCCGCTATCTACTAGTATATCCTAGTCCCACCGGGATAGCGTATCTAATAATAGTTATAGCCGCCCGGGCCGGTAGATTAAGGTATAGTCTATTACTAAAAGATTTTTTGCTTACCGTATTTAGCGCTCGCTAAGTAAACGGCGGCCTAGGAACTATTATAGGTTTCGGTAATCCGTAAGTACTTCGAAACGTTCCCCCTTTAACTCTAGCGCCTACTCCCGTATCGCCGTAATAATAGCGTACAACTTTTTATTGTAGATTAAGTAGTTATACTTCGCCGACGTAAACTTTTTCGAGAGATAAGCTACGGAATACTACGCCTTGTCCGTTTACTTTTATAATAAGGTAACCCCTAAAGTATACCCCGATAAATTTATTTTTACTCTTACGGGTCTTCCTAGGACTTATACTACTAGTACTAGGCCTTCCGTAACCGTTTTCTTCAAGGCCTAGAAACCTACCTCGTACTCCGACGTCTATATAAACTTAGTTCCTTTCTTCGTTAAGTCCGTTAAAAAGGATGTATACTCGGAGTAACGAAAAATAAACTCCCGGTAAAACCCGGTAAACCCTAAAAACCCCCGGACTATACGGACCGTACGCGGGACCTCCTAGTCCCGGATTACGTTTACCTTAGCCGGGTCTATCTTAAGTTTACGGCCCGGCCTAATAATATAGCTAAAGAACTTTAAAGCCTAGGCTTCGAACTCGTACTTTTTAATATCGAGTTAAAAGCCGGCCTTATAAAGCTTATTTACTACCTCGCGTACCCGCGCGCGGTAGTCCGTACAAAAACCGTTCGAGTAAATATAAACGTTATCGATAAAGGCCGTCGCGTTTATATTTAAGTAAACTTAAAAGACTTAATTAATATACCGTTAAAACGACGCCGAGGTACTTATAAGGCCGAACGGTATAACTAGCTACTTATAAAAACTAGTACGGGTATTAAACGCCGTTTTTTACTTATCCCCCTCCCGTATTTTTATACGGTAAAACGCGGAGATTACGTTTAACTTAATTACCTAGCGATACTTAGCTATATAATACAAAGTTTCCGTAATTAACGGTAAAGGGTAAGTATCCCGCTCCGTAATAATATTAAACTTACGGTAGTTAACGTAAAACCGAAGGCTCTCGTTAACTTTACGGATAAATAATACTAGCGTACCGCTTAAAAACTTACTCGGCCGGATTAGCCCTTAGTCTAATAAATTTAAAATAGTTTTCCGGATTACGAATAACTCCTCCTTAAACCGGTAGTATAGTAGCGTTACCGGAAACGGGGGCTCGGATCCGTTAAGGTTTTTAATTAGCCGGATCTCGTAGTTTACGCCCGGGCGGTACGGTGGTAGCGTCCTAGCCGCTTTAGGGTTAAACGCCTTTACTAAGTTTTTTAACTATTTCGGTACCTTCGCCCGGATCTCCGTTATCGAGACGAGTACCTTCTTCGTCTCGAGCGCGACGTATACGTTTTTTATTATAACCGCCGAGTACTAAACCGTAGGCGTCCTTAGTAGTTACCGTACTATCGCCGCCGATACTCGTACCGCTATACCGTCCGTTCGCTTCCGGGGCTTCGTCTTTAGTATTATTCCTTACTTACTTATAAAAATCTTGTTTTTAACCGGCTTAATAACGGTATAGTAGTAGGCGAGTTAGCTTTTACTTAAGATTAACGTCTCCTCTTAGTCCGGTACTACGTATACCTATACTAGGGTCTTTACGCCCGCGGTATTTATTTAAACCCTCGTTACCCGTTTAATAGATAGCTACTTTTCTTTAGGTTAGCCTACTATTTACCGGAGTTTCCGGGGTTTAATAGTTAACGTCTCCGTCTTCGTCTTTTTTATATATTACTTTAAAATTATAGTAAACGCGAAGTATTTTAAGTTAGTAAAAGCTTATATATTATAGTAGTTATTAATAACCGCGTCGACGTATATACTTTCCGCCCTTATCCTTAGTACTTACTTCTTCTACGCCCGTTATAAATTTTTTTTATACCCCTTACCGAGCCTTTAACGCGGGGTTATTCTTTTTTTAGTTTGGAGGTCCCGTTCTATAACGTTTCCGACGCGTCTTTATAGTCCGAGTATACCTCCTTTACTCGAGCCTCGTATACCGTAACTAGGCGGGCCGCGTCCCGTTACGGGTAAGTACTCCGGATATAGCTACGGGTACCGTATTTAAAGTAAGTACGTGGGTCGGGGTTAGACGTTACTATAGGCTGCGTAGTAAAGCTTGTCGACGGCCGCGCTACGGCTATAGTTACTAGCTTTGCGTAACTAAACGTTTGGGCGTAGCCTATGCGGAGGTTTATAAGTTTATTAGTAGCCGGTATATAGTTATAAGACTAAGTCGAGGCCGTTTAACGTATACTATTTATATTCGAGCTTATTACTAAAAACTAGTTTTTATATTCCGTGTACGACGTTAGGGCCGGTAAGGTTAACGTCGTTTAACGCGTAGTAAAGTTAATAGCCCTACGTAATAGGTCGTAAACTACCGTATCGACGTCTTTTAGGCCCGACTCGAATAAATCCCCCTCGAATTTCGGTAAAAATACCGTTATTTATTCCCGCTCCCCCTAGCGGGCGGCTATTACTCGGTTTACGGCGCGTTAATACTTATTTGGGTTATTAAATACCGAGTTTAAGTAAGTTAAGAATTCTTTCGGGCTTACGTTTTTATTATCTTAGAGTTACGTATAGTACGCGTAGGCTATTACCTAGGCCTTAAAACCTAGGCTACGGTAGACGTAGGCTAGCTATATATCCGCGCCGCTAATTACTACCGTATCTACGCGTAGCTTATCCCGAATTAAAGTACGCTAGTTTACGTACTCCCGGCGGGAGCCCGTAAATAGTACTACCGTATCTAGGATAGGTCGGGGCCGCCTCTCGTAAAGTTCCGACGGCTCGGCGAAACCGCGCCTCTCCGGCCGCTACTCTCGCTCTTAGACTAAAAGTTTTACTTATTACTAAAGGGCGACGACTATTTAGCGTAATACCTCGTCGGGATACTTACCCCCGACAACCGGGGATCCGTATTTTTTTACTCCCTCTATCTCGCCGTTTTGCCGTAATACTAGGCAGTATTCTAGGTTTACTCGTATTACTTAATTCTAGTTCCGTAGTACTTAAACTTAAGTATACCTACCCGACCGAAATAAAGTCGTCGAAAAAAAAACGAAAATTAGTTAAATGTAAGGGTCCTAGTAACGAGGGCGTACGTAAAAATTCCTAAATTATCGAAATAACTAATTTTATAAAAAAAAAGGAAAAAAGAGGGATTTATACTTTAAAAGTTTCCCTCCTTTATATACCTCGACCCCGCCTCCTTCGTATACCCTTACCCTCTAAACGCCCGCGAGCGTCTAACGGTAACTACCCTTATTAAGTAACCGCCTACCGTTACGTACATTAAGCCTAAGGTTACGTAGTCTAGATTTACCTTACCGTACCCTTCGTACGCTAAACGCTTACGGGTATTTAATAATACGTATACTCTATATCGCTATACTAGACGCCCGCGGGGGTCTAAAGGTATCCGCCCTCGTTAAGTAACCTACCCGACGCCTTTTTATGTACGCGGTTTAGGGTTATATAACCTAGGAGGGCTTTTACTTACTAAGGTCGGCGTACGGCGTAGTTGTACGCTACGTTAGGGCCCTTGGCCTATAATATACCGAACGGAAATATAAAAAGAGGCTAAAAAACGTTTACTAATTATAAAATATCGTAAAACTATTCGATAACGATAGTAGTTTTACCGTCGGGAAGAGTAATACTAAAAGAAAAGATTTAGTAGTTTTTGCGTAAAAACTTACTTTTAAAAAGGAGGCTAACGGGAGCCTTAGGTATAAAAAGGACGTTAACGAAAGTAAGGTACACTCGCGTACCGTCGACTTTATCGTACTCTAAAACGATAGTACCTTTATACTTTTATACGTTTTAGCTATTATTAGTATTAGTAAACGTAATAAGAGTTTCTAAAGGATATAACTTAGTAAATTATTTCGCGTAGTTATACTTATACGTAAAATTACCCGAGTCGACGATAAATTTATTAGTACTCGTAAAATCGAGAGTAAAACTAGATATAGTATAAGAAAAGGATACTATCGAATACGACGTACTAAAAATACCCGAAGGTATAAAAACGACGGTAGTATTAGTAATAATTTTAATAACGTTAGGCTACGATATAGTCGTTATAAAAGATAAGGTTAACTATTTAAAGGCTTAACGACGCTAGTATACTTCTTTTTTCTTCGAGTACTTTTAAAAATACTTATCCTTATTACCGTTATAATAACGTTTATAAAAGTTATATTTAGTTTTACTAAGTCCGTAAAAACGCTAGTAATAAGTATATCTTCTAAACGGCTTACTTTTTAATACTTTAGTTAAAATTATAAAAGTTATCGTAATATTAAGAGTAACGAGGGCTTTTACTTAAAAAATATATTTAAAGAAAGCCGTATCGTACGTAAAGCGTTTATTATAAGGGTCCTAATAGTAAGGGCGTACGTAAAAACTCTTAAATTATTAAAATAACTAATCTTATAAAAAAAAAGGAAAAGAAAGGGATTTGTACTTTAAAAGTTTCTTTCCCCTATATACTTCGACCCCGTTTCCCTCGTATACCCTTACCCTCTAAACGCCCGCGGGCGTCTAACGGTAACTACCTTTATTAGGTAACCGCCTACCGTTACGTATATTAAGCCTAAAGTTACGTAGTCTAAATCTACCCTACTATACCCCTCGTACGCTAGACGCCCGCGGGTGTCTAATAATACGTATACCCTATATCATTATACTAAACGCCCGCGGGGGTCTAAAAGTATCCGCCCTCGTTAAGTAACTTACCCGACGCTTCCTTACGTACGCGGTCCAGGGTTATATAACCTAGGAAAGCTCCTACCTACTAAGGTCGGCGTACGGCGTAATCGTACGCTACGCTAAGGCCCTTAGCCTATAATATTACTTCCTCCCTCCCGGCGCCTTCCGCTACGGGGGGTATACCCGCTCTTTGTACTCGTCTAAGGCCGTAGTTTTTTATATCGTTTTTAACGACTCCTAATTTAGCGTAACGTACCCGGCCCATTTTACGTACACTTACTAACCGCGGCCCTTCCGGCGGTACTTAAAAATATCGTCCACTTCGTACTCGTTGTAACCGTCTACGGTTAACGGCGGCGACTTGGTATAGTCTACCCGCTAGCTCGGGAGCGGGTCGTCGTCGTTACGCCGGACTAAACTTACGTAAAACACCGGATAAATCCCCTTCGGTATATCTAATTTTACGGCGTAGTTACTTACTATACGTACTACGCGGTACGGTAATACTACCTAGTCTAGTTTTTTTACCGGCCGTACGGTCTTAACGTAGCGTATCCGGAGTTATACGCGCTCCCTTTATTAGAATACGCCTACGTATTAACGGTACTTATTCGTCTAGGCTTCCTATACCTTTTAAACGACTTTTATACTCGCCTACGCGTATACGGTACCCTAGCGCCATTTTTCCACTAGCGCGTCGCCGGATACTACGGCTAGCCGTCGGGCCTCTAATACTGGCTCGTCGATTACCGGTATATAGTAGTTATAAAGTATATAGAACGGCGACATCTTCGTCGAGGTACTAACCCGGTTATTTAAAACGACTATAACGGATAGGAGTAGCTAGGCCCAATCCGACTATAAGAAAAAAGTAAAAGCGCGGAGGTAAATTTTTAACTCCTAGTTCGCCCGCTCCGTTACTCCGTCTATCTCGGGGTACTATACTATAAATAACCGACGCGTAATACCTAGCGCTTTACAAACCTCCGCCTAAAAGTCGCCTATAAATTATACCCCGCGGTCGGATACGATCGCCGTTAGTAAACCGTAGTATTAGAAAACGCCGTTAAAAAGACGTTTTATTACCTCCGGTACCTTAATTATCGGTATTAACTCGTATACTATCGCCTTACTTAAACGGTCCGTAATTATTATAATATTAATATATCCTTTACTAATCGGCAAGTAAATAATAAAATTTACGGAGAGCTCGCTCTACGGCCGTTCCGGAACGGGGAGTAACTTAAAAAGCCTTTACTTAGTATCCCGTTACGGCTTAATCTAGTAATAATACTAGTAATTCCTTACGAATTACCGTATATCGGCTATTAATACCGGCCAAACGTACGACTTCGAGATTACCGTCCGCGTAGTTTCCTTACCTAAATACCTAATAAGTCTTAAGTTATAAATAGCTTAGATTAAACGTATACGGAAGGGCTCCCTAGACGGGATTTAAAGCTAATCTCGCCAAATTACCCGGCCCTCTAAATCCTACCGGAACTTTACTAGCTCGAAGTTTAGCCCCCACTTCTTTAGTACCGTATCGTTTTTCCTTTAGATCGTATCCCGGAGTTTTTAGTACTAACGGTTAACCTTAAAGGACGTATACTACAACGCCGTTAACTCGTCGTCTACGAACGGCGACCTTAACTCGTTAGTCGGCTTTTTACCTATCTCCCTAGGACCGTCTTTATTCGCCCGTACTACCTACCCTACTAGGGCTATAACGGTCGGCTAGGGCGTTTTGTCCGGCGTAAGCCCGGTTATCCTTAATCCCTTTATAGTTTTTATAAAAAGCTATACTTTTCGTTCGGCCCACCGGTCGTCGCCGCTATTTACTAGTATATCCTAGTCTCGCCGGGATAACGTATTTAATAATAATTATAGCCGCCCGGGCCGGTAAATTAGGGTATAATTTATTACTAAGAAATTTTCCGCCTACCGTATCTAGCGCTCGTTAAGTAAACGGCGGCCTAGGAACTATTATAGGTTTTAGTAATCCGTAAATACTTCGAAGCGTTCCCCTTTTAATTCCGGCGCCTACTCCCGTATCGCCGTAATAATAGTATATAATTTTTTGTCGTAGATTAAGTAATTATACTCCGTCGGTATAAGCTTTTTCGAAAAATAGACTACGGGATATTACGCCTTGTCCGTTTATTTTTATAATAAAGCGGCCCCTAAAGTATACCCCGATAAATCTACTTCCACTTTCGCGGGTCTTCCCGGGACTTATACCGCTAGTACTAGGCCTTCCGTAGCCGCTTTCTTTAAGGCTTAGAAACCTACCTCGTACTCCGACGTCTATACAAACTTAGCTCCCTTCCTCGTTAAGTCCGTTAAGGGGGACGTATACTCGGAGTAGCGAGGGATAAACTCCCGGTAGAACCCGGTAAACCCTAAAAACCCCCGGACTACGCGGACCGTACGCGGGACCTCTTAGTCCCGGATTACGTCTACTTTGGCCGGGTTTATCTTAAGTTTACGGCCCGGCCTAATAACGTAACCGAGGAATTTCGGAGCCTAGGCCTCGAACTCGTACTTTTTAATATCGAACTAAAGGCCGGCCCTATAAAGCTTATTTACTACTTCGCGTACCCGCGCGCGGTAGTCCGTACGGGAGCCGTTCGAGTAAATATAAACGTCGTTAATAAAGGCCGTCGCGTCTATATCTAAGTAAACTTAAAAGACCTAGTTAATATACCGCTAAAACGACGTCGGGGTACCTATAAGGCTAAACGACGTAACTAGCTATTTATAAAAACTAGTACGAGTATTAAACGCCGTTTTTTACTTATCCCCTTCCCGTATTTTTATACGGTAAAACACGGAGATTACGTCTAGCTTAATTACTTAACGATACTTAGCTACGTAACGTAGGGTTTCCGTAATTAATAGTAAAGGGTAAGTATCCCGTTCCGTAATAGTATTAAACTTATAGTAGTTAACGTAAAACCGAAAACTTTTATTAACTTTACGGACGAATAATACCGGTATACCGCCTAAAGACTTACTCGGCCGGATTAGCCTTTAGTCTAATAAATCTAGGATAGTCTTCCGGATTACGAATAACTTTTCCTTAGACCGATAATATAGTAACGTTATTAGAAACGGGGGCTCGAATCCGTTAAGGTTTTTAATTAACTAAATTTCGTAGTCTACGCCCGGGCGGTATAGCGGTAGCGTCTTAGCCGTTTTAAAGTTAAACGCTTTTACTAAGTCCTTTAACTATTTCGGTACTTTCGCCCGGATTTCCGTTATTAAAACGAGTACCTTCTTCGTCTTAAACGCGACGTACACGTCTTCTATCGTAACCGCCGAGTACTAAACCGTAAGCGTTCTTAGTAGCCGCCGTACTATTGCTACCGATACTCGTACTACTATACCGTCCGCTCGTTTCCGGGGCTTTGTTTTTAGTATTATTCCTTACTTACTTATAAAAATCTCGTCCTTAGCCGGTTTAATAACGGTATAGTAGTAGACGAGCTAGCCCTTACCTAGGATTAGCGTCTCCTCCTAGTCCGGTACTACGTATACTTATACCGGGGTCCTTACGCCCGTAGTATTTATCTAAACCTTCGCTACCCGCTTAATAGATAGTTATTCTTCCTTAAGTTAGCCTACTACTTACCGGAGTTTCCGGGGTTTAATAGTTAACGTTTCCGCCTTCGTCCTTTTTATATATTACTTTAAAATTATAACGAACGCGAAGTATCCTAA